>WNYA01002239.1:0-45923 GCA_019512145.1 Engystomops pustulosus
TTTGGAATTGATGAATGGTTTGCATCTAGATGTGAACCCTTTGTATTTACTTTCATGGAGTCTTCTCTTCACTGTTGACTTAGAGACAGATACACCTACTTCGCTGAGAGTGTTCTGGACTTCAGTTGATATTGTGAACGGGTTCTTCTTCACCAAAGAAGGTATGCGGCGATCATCCACCACTGTTGTCATCCGTGGACGCCCAGGCCTTTATGAGTTCCCAAGCTCACCAGTCAATTCCTTTTTTCTCAGAATGTACTCGACTGTTGATTTTGCTACTCCAAGCATGTCTGCTATCTCTCTGATGCATTTTTTCTTTTTTTTGAGCCTCAGGATGTTCTGCTTCACCTCAATTAAGGAAACGTTGTACAATTTTCCAATATACTTTCTGTATCAATTCCTCACGGTTTCCAAGATCTCTGCTTGCTGCCCTTCTATAGAAAGCTTCCATGTTTACTTCCAGTGGGTAGAAATCTGTCCATGCTGTGTGATGGACATGCAGGTGCACAATCCATTATACACAAGACTTGCTGTGATAATAACGAATTATGCACATGCGTGTCTATCACAGACCATGCACAGATTTCTATCCACTTGGAGTAAACACAGAAACTTTCTAGAGAAGGACAGCAAACAGAGATCGTGATATAGAAAGTATATTGCAAAATTCTAGAACTTTTCCGTACACAAACCATATCAATTATTTGCTGAAAGTGGACAACACCTTAAAACATTTTTGAAGGCTGAAGAATGTCACCTTTAGAACCATTACCCCTTAACTGCACCAAAATGTCTTATCCATCAATCGGGATTGGCCACTATTGTACATCAAAGATCCACTCTCTTTGGAATGCATCGCACTACTAA
The DNA here is from genome assembly GCA_019512145.1 of Engystomops pustulosus. Taxonomy (NCBI): domain Eukaryota; kingdom Metazoa; phylum Chordata; class Amphibia; order Anura; family Leptodactylidae; genus Engystomops; species Engystomops pustulosus. The sequence goes on from WNYA01002239.1 coordinate 868, forward strand.
TAAATTAATTGCTGTATGTATCAGGACAGAAGTTTAGTTGTTATATGTTGTCTTTAGAGATGAGCGAACATACTCGTCCGAGCTTGATGCTCGTTCGAGCATTAGCGTACTCGAAACTGCTCGTTGCTCGGACGAATACTTCGCCCGCTCGAGAAAATGGCAGCTCCCGCCGTTTTGCTTTTTGGCGGCCAGAAACAGAGCCAATCACAAGCCAGGAGACTCTGCACTCCACCCAGCATGACGTGGTACCCTTACACGTCGATAGCAGTGGTTGGCTGGCCAGATCAGGTGACCCTGGGATAGACTAGCCGCTGCCCGCGCTGCTCGGATCATTCTGTGTCTGGATGCCGCTAGGGAGAGAGCTGCTGCTGGTCAGGGAAAGCGTTAGGGTGTTCTATTAGATTTAGGGGAAACAATTCTATATCACATAACTGTAAATGTTATTTACGTGTAAAATGGCATCTAGACCATTCATGAAGCTCTCTGCTGTCCCTGCTGTAACCAGCGCCTGAGGCAGGCTAATCCACAAATTGACAGTTCTCACAGTAAAGAAGCCCTGTCGCCTCTGGTGATTAAACCTTTTTTCTTCCAGATAAAGACAGTGCCCCCTTGTCTTTTGATTTGATTTAACCTGTAACAACTTTCAACCATATTTTTTGTATGGACAATTTATATATTTATATAAATTAATCATGTCCCCTCGTAGTCGTCTCTTTTTGAGACTAAATAAATCTAGTTGTTTTACTCATTTCTCACAACTGAGACCCTCTATACCTCTTATCATTTTTGCAGATCTTCGTTGAGCCCTCTCCAGCTCCAGGACATCCTTTTAATGAACTGGTGCCCAGAACTGGACGCCATATTCCAGGTGAGGGCAAACAAATGCCTTGTACAGTTGAAGATTAAATTTAATTGTAAACTTGGTGTCATGGGTGTCCCTGCGATCCACATCTCGGATGGCAGGCACACCCGTGCCCCTCTCCATGGCAGTGCCCTCCCCGGCCCTCACTTACCTCTCCACGCTCCTGCATCCTTCTCGGTCAGTCGATGCACACATCCCCACTTCCTTGGGTGGCCCTCGTAGATTTAAACAACCACTGATTGGCGCTGCCACTTCCAGGTTTTCTATTTAAGCCGACTGCTCCCATCATCCCCTGCCGGATCTTTGTGCTTCTTGCCATCGAGAAAGCTGTTTACCCTGAAATCCTTGTGTTCCTGCTATGACCTCCCATTGTGACCCTGGAGCTGATCCTGCACCTCTGTCACCTGCCTTGAACATCTGCCTGCTTCTGACCACAAGATTGCCTAACTTTTCTGTACCTCCACCTTGGCTGCCACTGCGGGCTAGTCGCATCTGTAGAATGACCTGGTGGCACAGCAAGTCACAGCAAGACCATCCTGCTTGCAACAGGCTCTGGTGAAGAATGGGCGCCACTTAGATTCTGGTCCCAGGTGTCGGCTAGTGTCATCACTGACCCGAGCCCTGACACTTGGTATTCAATTAAATTTTCCATATGACTCTCTCATCCCCTCTTTCATTTGATGTTTTAAATACTAAACTATGAAAGCCTTTTTCTTGACTACAAAACAGTGAAATGATCACCACAGTATCATAGTATCATAGTTTATACGGTTGAAAGAAGACACACGTCAATCGAGTTCAACCAAGGAATGAAAGGGATTGGATGAAGAAGAGAGTTTTGGGAAAAAATTCTATGTAACATAACCATCAATGTTATTTAGGTGTAGAAAGGCATCTAGAGGCTTCTTGAAGCTCTCTGCTGTCCCTTCTGTGACCAGCGCCTGAGGCAGGCTATTTCACAGATTGACAATTCTCATAGTAAAAAAGCCCTGTCGTCTCTGGTGATTAAACCTTGTTTTCTCCAGACGCAGACAGTGCCCCCTCGTCTTCTGATTTGATTTAATATGGAACGACTAACCATCATATTTTTTTTATGGACCATTCATATATTTGTATAATTTATTCATGCCCCCTCGTAGTCGCCTCTTTCCCAGACTAAATAAATATAGCTTTTGAGATTGTTTTTAAACTATAAGCATCTCTGTCATTAGTATCACTGGGATACAAATGGGCTGAGCACTCTCCATACAAGTTACCAGTAACACCTGTGAACATTGATACTACTTATGATGGGTGTTAACTAGAGATGAGCGAACATACTCGTCCGAGCTTGATGCTCATTCGAGCATTAGCGTACTCGAAACTGCTCGTTGCTTGGACGAAAAACTTCGCCCGCTCGAGAAAATGGCATCTCCCGCCGTTGTGATTTTTGGCGGCCAGAAACAGAGCCAATCACAAGCCAGGAGACTCTGCACTCCACCCAGCATGACGTGGTACCCTTACACATCGATAGCAGTGGTTGGCTGGCCTGATCAGGTGACCCTGGAATAGACTAGCCCCTGCCTGCGCTGCTCGGATCATTCTGTGTCTGGATGCCGCTAGGGAGAGAGCTGCTGCTGGTCAGGGAAAGCATTAGGGTGTTCTATTAGAATAGTGTTAGGCAGGAGTGATTCTACAAGAACCCAACAGCCCTTCTTAGGGCTACAATAACGTTATACATTTTTTTTTATTATTTGCTTGTGGCTGGGCTTGCTGGCACTAGTATTGCAGCTAGTACCATATTGTGAGGAATTTGCAGGGGGACTTGCTACCGTTGTGTTTAGCACTTAGTGACACATATATCCACCTCAAACACCAAAGTGGGGCAATTTATTAGGGGTTTGATTAGAATTAGGCAGAGTCTGCTGACTTACCAGTTATTTTTATTTTTTTACCTGTTATTTCTTTTTATGAGACCTAGCTAAACTCATCTGCAGGCAAGATGTGCTTTCCATGTAGGCTAGAAATAGCATAGGAAACCCGCACGGCTTACTTAGGGCCGACAATAGCTTATATTTTCCCTTTTTTTTTTTTTTTTGTTTGCATTGGCTGTCTGGGGCCTTGCTGGCTTAGTACGTCTGCAGCTGAGTACCCATCCTGTACGGGATTTGCTGTGTAAGCTGGGCCGAACATACCATCGTTGCTAGTTCAGCTCTTATGACACGCACATATGCCGAACCTCGAAACGCCAGAGTGGGTAGCCAGCAATTAATATGAGGTCGGTATGGGGGATAGGCAAAGTAGCAGAGTCGGGCTGCCTATTTTGTTTTTTGTACCTTTAGGTCATTGTCTAAACGAAGAAAACTCAATCCTCTGGCAGAAGCAGTGTGTGCTTCAAGTGTAGCGGCAGAAAATAGCCATAGGGAGAACCCCAACGGCCGCCACCTTATTACTTAGGCTCTACAATACGCGTGTTATTTTTTCCTTTAGTTTGTGTTGCTTGTGGCTGGGCTTGCTGGCATTAGTAATCCGACTAGTGACTCATAATATGTTATGAGCTCATTTGGCAGAGTACTTGCTCCTTGTTTGTGTTTAGCTCTAGGGTACATAGACGATATCACCACCTCAAACAGACGCAAGTGGCTGCCTATTTATAGGGGGTATTGATAGATGAATTAACAGAGTCCTCTGATCGGTGATGTTTTTTTTGTTACCTTTATATTTCGGTTTTATAGGCTCAACTCACTCGAGTGCCAGCATGTGTCTTTGAGTATGTATGCTGAAAAGCCATGGAGAACCCCAACGGCTTACGTGAGCCTACAATAGCGGTATAATTCTTGTCCGATGTTTTGTTGTGCTTGGGCTCGTGGCTTGTGCTTGCTTGGCATTAGGAGTGCCGCTAATAACATTATTGGAAGGTTCTGCACTATTTCTGGGAGAACCCTGCGAACCAACGTCGTAACAATGTGTTTAGCTCTTAGTAAGACAAAAACGCACAAACCACATCAAACAAAACAAAAGTGGGACAATTTCATTAGTTGGAGTAGATGATTGCAAAACATAGGAGCCATAGTCTGACTGATTTAGATTTTTATTTTATAAATTTTATTTTATATTAACCACATTTATATTATCAATAATTTATATAAGACACAACAAAAGGTCTCAGGCACAGACAAACAATACACAGTGTGTGCGTGTCAGTGTAAGATGTTAGAACTCGCCATTACCAATAAGGAATAAAGCATACGTTTTGTTAAAAAAACAATAAAATAAAAAAAAATAACGACAAAAAAATCTATTATTTTTTAAAGCGATTACACGTAATAATTTGGACAATGTTGAACCACGAGGTCCTAAGGAGTAGAGAGCGATGCGTAGGGACAGGGGACAGTCCAAACATGCTCACAGAGGGGTCAGAGGTGGTGATCACGGGTCGGTGAGACAACCCACCAATGACTGATAGGTAGCACAGAGAACGCCAGCAAGAACTACCAACTACATCCCTAGGTTCATCATTCTCAAGTTACTGGGACTCCGTGGTAGATCCCACCTAGTTGAGGCCACAAATAACAGTATGCCAGAAAGAGGATCAAGTCGTGCGATGCGGCCTAAAAAATGCTTCTAGCACATACTAAATAATGTCCACCCAGTCGATCTTGGTCCTCCACGCAGTCTTCCACACACATGTCAACCCACAACCACAAAAGAAATACAAACAACAACCTTAAACGCATCCTACACACCATCAAGCCCCTTCCCCAAGAATCGCCCCCATCAAAATAAAAAAAACATCAAATGAAATGCACGAATCAACCCATCAGAAGTAAAAAAAAAAAAAGAAAACAACAAATGTAACACAACATCGTGTATCACCCAAAACAATTATATACCATCTCCACCCGTCTCCAAAAATTGTGTGGCCTATTTGGACACACAAAAAGCATACTGATTTAACAAAACAGACGAGGAACTGCTCAGGTGTCTTCTATCGTGGAATTCCCACTTCCGCCTAACTCGCATAACCACGGCTCTGGCGGTCCGGAAGGCCGTCTGCGTGCTGAGTCCAGTTTTGATGCCCAGTTTCCCCCGTCCGCAGTTGGGCATGTGGTGATGAGGAGCGAGGTTCATGGACGTGTGGGAAGATGAGCTGTGTAACAGGGTGTGGCGTCACGTTGAGGAGGCAACACGGATTGTCAGACAGGTGATGACATTGTTGTTCTCGACTCAGGGCGAGCTCCGGCGGGCTGAGCAGACTGAGGGATCGGCAGGAATATGAGAGGTGTGCATGACGCCAAGTGGGTTTGAGGAGGCAGGCCGGGTGAACACATGCTTCTGAGACGGAGGCGTTACTATAAGCAGAACAGTTGACGTTCAAGAGGCGTAGGGGGGCCGGGCGGAGAGGCAACTGGCGAGCTGCGTGCACAGTGCATCAGCGCCAAATGTTGCCCGTAGCCCGCTCCCGTTGCGAGGGCTAGTATTTTCAGAAGTTGCGGAGTTTTCTTTAAGAAACAACCCGGGGATGACCGACGGACTGGTGGAGTGGTCAATCCTGTGCCAATAACCGTAATCAGCAGGGGTTCCATTCCGAACCATTACTGAGGGCTGTACTACTCAACTAGCTGTATGAACTCTACCCTACCAATCTGCGCAGGCAGATGATGCTAAAAACTACGCTAGACGACTCACTGTTGAGCATGGGCAACCTGATTTGCAGGGGGACTTGCTACCGTTGTGTTTAGCTCTTAGTGACACAAATATCCACCTCAAACACCAAAGTGGGAAAATTTATTAGGGGTTGGATTTCAATTAGGCACAGTCTGCCATTTCCTTTTTTATTTTACGTTTATTTTGTTTAATAACTCAGCGTCATCTCATCTGGCATAGTAGTGTGCTTTCATACTTGGCTAGAAAATAGCCATAGGAGAATCCAAACGGCTTACTTACGCCTACAGTAGCGTTATATATATTTGATTTCTGTTGATCTGCTGGTGGCTGTACTTGCTGCAGTGCATCTACTAGCAAATTGTGAGCAATTTGTAGTGAGACTTGCGACCGCTGTGTTTTGCGCTTAGTGACGCACATATCCATTGCAAAGACCGAAGTGGGAAAATTTACTCATTTTCCTCCTTCTCCTCCTCTTTGTACAGTAAAGCAGAGGAAACTGGCTATTTTTTGACAGGGCCCACTGGCTCTAGCTATAGTACTTTATGCATTTAATTTTTCTGGAGGGCCACCGACCCGGTCCTCTGTTTTAAACAATTTTTGGGAGTGCCACATACAGGCACTCAATCTATTCAATTTTTCTGGAGGGCCACCTACCTGCTCCTCTGGTTTGAAAACTTTTTTGGACTGCCACATACAGGCACTCAATCTATTCCATTTTTCTGGAGGGCCACCTACCTGCTCCTCTGGTTTGAAAACTTTTTTGGACTGCCACATACAGGCACTATCCAAATTAAATTGTCTCCATAGCAGCCTCCACACGTTGTCTCCATTGCTACCTCCAAAAGTCGTCCATATAGCTGCCTCCATACATCGTCCCTTTATCAAACGAGGTGTGTCAGGCAGAAATTTGGGTTGTTTTCATGGATTCCACATCAAAGTTGTTAACTTTGTCGCCACCCTGCTGTGTTATCCACAAAATATACTGGCAAACTTTTACCATTTAGGGATATTATTTCAGCGCTTCTTGCGCATCTGTTTACATTCCCCTCACCCGGCATATCCTAAACTTATAAGAACGCTACTACACTTGATCTTATACAAAAGGTTCTTAGAAGTGCTGTTTGGGGAGTAGCCTAGAGACAGGGGCTTGGATTGGCGAAAGCTCGCCTGGCAGCGGAACGCCAGCTCCATGCGCATCATGCGCTTCTTGCGCATCTGTTTACATTCCCCTAACCCGCCATATCCCAAACTTATAAGAACGCTACTACACTTAACTTGGTGCAGGCTGGGACCGAGTCTGACCCTGGGGCTGGTCATATACTGCCGACGCAGAGAATTGCGGGGCCTACCTCGGTCCAGGTCTCAAAGGCCTACTATACCTCCTCCCACCCCTCCTCCACCTCCTCCTCCTCCGAATTACCATCCGTGGGCATGGCGCCATCAGTCGGTAGCTCTAGGCACAGCAGCAGTGCCGTCGCTAAGCGACAGCAGGCGGTGCTGAAACTGCTGAGCCTAGGCGATAAAAGGTGGCGAGTCCGAAAAATTTTTCGAAACCAGAGGAGCAAGGTAGGTGTGGAGCTTCAAAAAATTGATAGATTGGATTTCCTGTTGTGGCACTCCCACAAATTGTTTAAACAGAGGCCTGTGCGGTTAGCCCTCCAGACAAGATTACATGCCTAAGTACGATACTAGAGCCAGTGGGCCCTGGGTCAAAAAATAGACCAGTTTCCTCTTTCTAGCTATTTAAACGTACAAACCGAGCAGGATAAGAAGAAATTAGGTATTATGATTGGGTAACTTAGTCCAGGTTGAGCTTCCTTCCACCATGCCTGAGAGGTTGGAAATTATGAACAATCCACATGCTTATTCGTCTATGATAGCGTCAGCCTGATCCGCGCTGGGTACAGGTCGACAGTCGTGGTGACTCTTAGTCGATGGAATGATTAGGGCCGAAGCCAGACTGCACTGAAAACCCGCATACGAAGAACAGAAGACTGCTAGCGTGGTAGGCAGGCAAGAAACCAATCCAAGGCGTACGAGGGCGGCCCATTTTCGTGCCACAGTGTCCAGCCTGTTGAACCAACGATCAGTTTGGAGGGGAGCATTTGGTGACATTTATGAACGATTTTAATGGGATACCAGCTACTACTCCCGTCACATACAGTTCTGGGTAGAATCACAGCCACTACTCAAGTTGCGGAGAGCTGGGGGAACATGTGTGGACCTTGTGCGTTGGGACACTGGGTGCTAAGCTTGGCAAAAGACTTGTTTCAAGCGTTGACCCTTGCCAATGCTGGACAAACTGGGCGCTGCTCGCCTACTCCTCCCTGCGCTCCTTGTCCCGCAGACGTACGCACGAAATCTTCCAGCTAGAAGCTGTCAGAGCGGGAATCCTGTTGTCAGCTTAGTGCACCAGGGCCTGGCTGGGTGATTCATTAAGCATAAAATCTCACACTCCTATTCCTCTCCAGGAATGAAGTTGGAATAATTTTGAACTTGAAATACCAGAGGGTCCAGAAGTGAACAGGGAAAAGCCCATAATCGGTGCTGTAATTAATTCTTATGAACGCTGAGGGGTCGACGGTAATAAAGACTCAAGGGCCGTAGCAAGTGAAAAGGGGTCTGCCAAATATGCTCAGAGTATACCGACCTAAGAATGTCGCAAAAAGATCGGGCCCTCACTGGGCCTTACTGTCCATTTGCCTCCTCCTCCACGAAAAACAACCTCGCAATGAATCACCTCTTACGTGTGCTTCTGGCGCCATACACGCATCGGAAGCCAGGGTGAATTCACATAAACAACATTGGTTAACCCGCTACTTATTGATCTCGCCAACATTCTCCTCCTCTTCCTCAAACTCATCCTCACTCCACCGTCCACGCAGGTCCATCCGCGATGTCGCCTTAAGAAACAGACTCTAAGGGTGCTTTGGGTCTAATCGAACAAGGTAATCTTCTGTCCCCCGTCTCTTGTGAGGGCGCAAAGCTTCCGACATTCATGCTTACCAGTGAGTTTTTTGCACAGCATAGGCAAGCGTAGATGTGTGAGAGGCTGACTAAAAGGGATGGCGGCAGTCGCCACTGACTCATGCTGTTTTACTCCTCAAGAGTTTAAACTGCAGCACGGGCTGACAGAGTATCAGAACAAATACCACGTCCAACTCCTCATGTAGACTGAGGAAGCTGACTGACCTGACACATTTACTGGTGGAATGTGGTGACCGTCTGCGAAGTCTAGCAAGCGACGTCGTGGGCGGGCTGCTGGAAAACTCTGGGATAGCCATGGAATACAGACTGTTAGTTCCACACTCGTGGGTAAACACGGCGCACACAGTGCGGTGAGGGATAGCAAGATGTAGGAGGCGGCGAGGCTAGAGGGGCTGGGCATACAAACGTGTAGATGAAGGGCAGCAATCTGTGGCAATGGACGTCCTGAAATAGCGCACAGATGCTGGCGCACCTTCGTGGGCAAATCAAATGAACGAATTGGAGTATGAAGTCTTGAGTCACACTCCTGACTAAAAATCAGGATTTGAACACATGGGCCAGTCATGGCACATGTGTCCAGTCGGCCGAGTTAGCAGAGAGCGCCAACCGGAAAAAAAAGGAGGTTACAGGCCATTGTCACACAAAAAAGCAACCCAATAAAGGAGGCCTGCTTCAGGTTCACGGTATCCAGCCACAGTCATCTGGCTTGCGGCAACGTATAAGTGACCCTTTAATATTCTGGGCGTTGTGCCTTTGTTTATCGCCTGAGGCTCACACTATGAGTCCCAAGCCATGCTGTCTGCTTAGCGAGCGTAAGCAACTGGGCTGCTGGTCTGAAGCATAAACCAGTGACGTGATAAAAAAAGGGGAAAATCTCCATGCCGGCACAGGATGGTCGTTCGAGTCGGGAGGTGGAGAGAAGGTGTTGGGGATGAGGTGGAGGCCAATATTAAGGGTCCGTCAACGACCTGGTACCGAGGTAGGCCCCTAGGCAGATCCTCGGTGTCGGCCGGTATAGGAACACCGCGTGTTACAACACTCGGTCCCAGCCTCACCAAGTTACCCCATGTGCCGTCAGGGGAGATACAGGGTAGTGCCGACTAGCCCGCAGCACTCTTCCACCAAGGAAAAGTGTCCGTGTCAGTATGAACCGTTAGTCATGAAACGGGCGTTGGGTCGAGGCAGACAACGGATGAGTGTTGTCTGACACTTGCTGTGTGCAGGCGGGGCCGGCGTCAGAGATAGGCGGGAAAATTAGGTGGTGCGTCGAAGGGTACCAAGAATACCGATGGGCGGACGCCGCCATGATGGGCTGAGAAAGGGCGCGTCGTCCTCGATAACCTATAGGGGAACCAGGGAGAGCATCTCAAGGCTTAGGCATCTGGATGGTTCAAACATATAGGGTCTTGGGGCGTGGGCGTGTGGTTGCACTATCTTTGCGTTTCCGCTCCATCGTCTGGGGTAATGGAGAGCTGAAACGCTGTGATGCTGTGGAGGATCGTGGAGCGATGGAAAACGATGGGGTTTTTTGTGGCAGGGTTCCTGGCAGGGGGCTGACTCTCATCCTGACACACCAGTGAGGAGGCATGGTGTGCACGGCCGGAGGTGACGCGCTTGTTGGCAACTGAGTGGGTGTTTCATTCATATGCCTGCCATACTGGTGGTAGTTAAGCTAGTAGTGGTGTAACCCCTGCTGATCCTGTTTTGGCAAATGTGGCACCCCACAGTGTCCTTTCGGTCATTCCGTGTTTTCCTTAAAGAACCTCCAGACTTCTGAATCTAGCCCCTCGCCGGAGGAAAGCCCTGCCACGGGAGCTTCACTATTGAACACATTGGCGCTGATGCACCACTCTGGCCCTGCTCTTCCGTCTGGCCCCACCACTGCCTCTTCCCACCTGTTCTGGTCGAGGACTCTCCTCCTCTCCTCCGTCTCATAGCACTGTTTCCCCCGGCCTCTCAACCCAGCTTGGGTCTGTCACGCTCATCGCCTCCGTCCTCAGTCTGTCTGCTCCCCCCTCGGACTTCCTGCCCTGACAACACTTCCCCACTGTCTGACAACCGTGTCTCCTCATCGTCCGGACACCTCTTTCACACTTCTTCAGTACGTCCAACAAGGTCATCATCACCCACAGCTGCGACTGGTGGAAAACCTGGGCATATCGGAAATTGCTCTCAGCAACCGGAAAGTGTTTTTGACTGTGGGAATGGTCCCCGAAACAATTCCTCAGAGTATGCCGGTTCAATGGTCCAAATTTGCTGGATGGGGCAGACTGGGGGGGAGGAGGCTGAGGTGCAGACTGGATGAGGCCGATTCGGTGCATGGGTGGACTGCGGAAGACTGACTGGTGGAAAAATTGCTGCAGCCTTGTCGGCAATCCACGATCACCTGTTTCGCACTGTTCTGTCTGGCTCAACAGTGCTCTACCACACGATTCCCAGTAACTTCAATACATGAACCTAGGGAGTGTGCTCTGGCAGCGTTCCCCTTGCTCCCTCATAGCAGGTGGTGTCTCAACCCCGCCCAGGAACCACGGCCCTGACACCCTTCAGTATTGGCGCCCACGTCCCCCCCGCCCTCTCCTCTAATACCCCTACCCTCGGTTAAACTTTTGAAAATGAGAGTTTCATAAAACTTGAATTTTTTTTTACTTTTTTTTTTTTTTTTTTTTTTTGTGTTTTTTATTTTTAAAACCAAACGATTCTATCCATTGCTATGGCTTATTTTCTATCCAAGTATGAAAGCAACACTGCTATGGCAAGATGATATGACCTGAGTTATGAAAAATAAACGTAAAATAAAAAAGGAATGTCATACTGTGCCTAATTGGGACCATACAACCCCGGGCCCTAATAATTTTCCCACTTCGTCCTTTGCGATGGATATGTGCGTCCACTAAAACACAGTGGGTCGCAATTCTGAACTCAATTGCTCACAATTTACTAGTAGATGCACGCAACAATACAGCACCAGCAGTATCCAACCAGAAATCAATATATATAACGCTACTGTAGGCGTGAATTAAAGCCGTTTGTATTCTCCTATGGCTATTTTCTAGCCAAGTATTACCGCACACTACTATGCCATATGAGGATTACGCTGATTATAAAAATAAACGTAAATAAAAAAGGAAAGGCAGACTGTGCCTACTTAATACAACCCCGGGCCCTAATAAATTTTCCCACTTCGGTCTTTGCGATGATATAGTGGCGTCACTAAAACACAAGTGGTCGTCAAGTTCTGACCCAAATTTCTCACAATTTACTAGTAGATGCACTGCAAACAACTACAGCCACCGAGCAATCACCATAAATCAAAATATAATACGGCTACTTATGCGTATTACCGTTTGTATTCTCCTATGGCTATTTTAATAGCCCAAGTATGAAAGCCACTGCTATGCCAGATTAATGGACGCTGAGTTATGAAAAAAATAAACTAAAATAAAAGGACATGCATACTGTGGCCTAATTGAATACAACCCGGGCCCTAATAAATTTTCCACTTCGGTCTTTGCTATGGTCTGTGCGTCACTAAAACACAGTGGTCGCAGTCTGACTCCAATTGCTCACAATTTAACTAGTATAGATTGCACGCAACAACTACGCCACCAGCAGATCACCAGAATATCAAAATATATATAACGCTACTGTCAGGCCGTAATTGAAGCCGTTTGTATTCTCCTATGCTATTTTCTAGCCATTTATTACAGCAGCACTACTAATGCCAGATGAGATGACGCTGAGTTAAAAAAAATAACGTAAAATAAAAAAGGAAATGGCAGAACTGTGCCTAATGGAAATACAACCACCGGGCCCTAATACATTTTCCACTTTCGGTCTTGCGATGGATATGTGCCGGCACTAAAACACGTGGGTCGCAAAGTCCTGACTCCAAATTGCTCACAATTTACTAGTTAGATGCACTGCAACACTACAGCCACCATCGAATCAACCAGAAATCAAATATATATAACGCTACTGTAGGCGGAATAAGCACGTTTTGTATTCTCCTATGGCCTATTTTCTAGCCAAGAAATTACAGCACACTACTATGCCAGAAGGAGAATGACGCTGATTTGAAAAAAATAAACGTAAATAAAAAGGAAATTGGCAGACTGGTGCCTATTGAAATACACCCCGGGCCCTAATAAATTTTCCTTCCCACTTCGGGGTCTTTGCGATGATTTGCGTCACTAAAACACAGTGGTCGCCAGTCTTACTACTCCAAATTGCGCCCAATTTGCTATTAGATGCACTGCAACACTTACACGGCCACCAGCAGATCAACCCAAAATCAAATATATATAACTCTACTTTAGAGGGGGTTAATTCGCCGTTTGTATTCTCCCATGGCTATTTTCTAGCCAGTATTACAGCACCTACTATGCCAGATGAGATGAACGCTGAGTTTATGAAAAAAATAACGTAACTAACAAAGGAAATGGCATCTGTGCTAATTGAAATACAACCCGGGCCCTAATAAATTTTCCCACTTCGGTCTTTGCGATGGATATGTTGCGTCACTAAAACACAGGGTCGCAAGTCTAATGTCAATGAATAAAGTGACATTTCAACTGGGCACACGAGTAAAATAGTAAATCCAAGCCCACACGAAAATGTGCTAATGATTTTCTCCCATTTTCACTGCATGGGTTATAGATTTTTGAAGGTGGGGAGTGAAAATGAAATGAAAAAAACAAAAAAGGGCCAGAACGTTAAGGGGTTGTAAAAAGAGAGATTGTCCTGTGTGGTTGCTAGATGCAGAGTTAAGGAGATATAGCTTGTTATTTTGGCTACTGTATGATTTAAAAAAAACATCCTTTCACAATCGTCAATAGTGAGGTCCGTAAATTTACGTGGAACGGGTAGGGAAGGGGTTAAGTAGAATAGAGGTAGATGTCTTCTTCCTGGCAAAGAACCCTTATTCCTTATTCCTTGGCGCAGAATTCTCATGGAGCATCTTGGCTTTTAAACCTATACATTTGCACAGGCTTCCATTTGTCCCTCTAAAATAAGACTTTTCGTCTGCTGCTTATTTTTTCCTTTTTTGTTTTGTAACAGGTAAGTTCACAAAGGCCTGATGGCCCGTTGGGTTTAAAAATGCCAATTTTTTATGAACCCATTTAAACATGTCATCTAATAGGATCAAAGTTGTGACAAGATCCTTACACACACATCACACATCACAGCACAAATACATGGGCAACAAACCCAGAGCATTAGCCTTACCTTGATAAATCCAACAATATCTTTTGGATAGCCACGACATGATACACTACATAACCATAAAGGTAATAACTATCATTGATATGATAATGTGATAATGACAGTAATAATAAATGTTGAAATATTAAATAATTGTTATTTTTATCCTTTAAATACAAATTGAATAACCAATGAAATCTAATTTATAAACTAAAAGAATAAAATTAAATACTCAATTACATACAGGCACTCAATCTATTCCATTTTTCTGGAGGGCCACCTACCTGCTCCTCTGGTTTGAAAACTTTTTTGGACTGCCACATACAGGCACTCAATCTATTCCATTTTTCTGGAGGGCCACCTACCTGCTCCTCTGGTTTGAAAACTTTTTTGGACTGCCACATACAGGCACTCAATCTATTCCATTTTTCTGGAGGGCCACCTACCTGCTCCTCTGGTTTGAAAACTTTTTGGGACTGCCACATACAGGCACTCAATCTATTCAATTTTTCTGGAGGGCCACCTACCTGCTCCTCTGGTTTGAAAACTTTTTTGGACTGCCACATACAGGCACTATCCAAATTAAATTGTCTCCATAGCAGCCTCCACACGTTGTCTCCATTGCTACCTCCAAAAGTCGTCCATATAGCTGCCTCCATACATCGTCCCCTTATCAAACGAGGTGTGTCAGGCAGAAATTTGGGTTGTTTTCATGGAGCATCGGAGAGATATCAGACATGCTTGGAAGTAGCAAAATCAACAGTCGGTACATTCTGAAGAAAAAAGGAATTGACTGGTGAGCTTGGGGAACAGGTCAATAACGGCCTGGGCGTCCCGGATGACAACAGGGTGATGATCGCGCATACCTTCTTGGTGAAAAGAACCCGTTCACAATATCACTGAAGTCCAGAAACACTCTCAGCGAAAGTAGTGTATCTGTCTCTAATTCAACAGTGAGATAAGACTCCCTAAAGTAATGACAAAGGGTTCACATCTAGATGCAAACCATTCATCAATTCCAAATAGACAGGGGGGGGGGGCCAGAGTTAAATTTTGCCCAACAACACCTCAGACTCCATCTCAGTTCTGGAAGAATTCTATGGACAATGAGAACAAAGATCACACCTGTACCAGATGATGGAAGAAAAAAGTTTGGAGAAAAAAGGGAGGCAACATGATCCAAGCACAGCAATCATCCTGTAAAATATGGTGGAGTCAACGTGATGCATGGGCATATGCTGGCTTTCAGTGGCACTGGGTCACTTGTGTTTTATTGATTACACACAAGCATACAGAGTATCCGTATGAATTCTGAAGTGTTCGGTATCATACTTTCAGCCCAGATTCAGCCAAAGGCCGGCAACGTTTGATCAGAACGGCGCTTCATAGTAACAGATAGACAATGAACCAAGCATCAGCCCAAGCTACCCAGGATCATGAGTGCAAAAAAGTGACATTCTGCAATGGCAAGTCATCACCAGATCTTACAGATCTTAACCCATGAGATAATCATTTCACTTGATCAAATCCCGACTTAAACGAAAGACCCGCAAACAAGCAAGACCTGAAGGCTGCGGCTGTAACGGCCTTGCATGCATTAAGAAGGAGGAAACCCAAGCGGTTTGGTGATGTCCATGGGTTCCCGACTTAAGGCATTTATTGCCCTCCAAAGGATTCGCAAACAAAATATTGAAACTACCAAATATTTTGTTTGGGGTATGTTTATTTGTCCAATACTTTTGAGCTGCTAAATGGTGGAGTTTGTAAAGAAATGTGTACAATCGCTACATTTTCCTAGGCAGATATTTTTTGTTCACAAAATCAACCCTTCACTTAACGTTACATCTGCACTTGATTCTTTTGTAGAGGGTGTTTCATTTCATAATCCAATGGGTGGTGGGGGTTAGAAGAGTTTTTATTTAGCTGCTTTGCGTCACAGTTTCTTTTGCTGCCTGACATTTTTTGCCACCTCACAGCTGACATTTTCATTGATCCCATTTTGGGAACAGTAAAACCTTTGATTAGGACATACTATTTTGTATGCCCATTCAGTATTTGAACCCGAAAGTCTGATCATTCATACAATATACTGCAATACAACTGTATCTCAGTATAATGTAACATACAGCCTCCCCATTTACTCCCTGTATTGGTATAATATGCATCCACACATGACAGCTAAGGGAGATTTTAATAGGCTCATGGAAGGAAGATCCTAGATTGTATCACAAACATGCAGCTGTTCTTTATGTGGCACACTTCAGCTTGACTGTGTCACGTAAAAGATTAACACCTTAAAAGGTTGACTGTGGGTGTCTGCTTTATAATGCAGCAGACATGCAGCCTATATTGAGAGGCATATCCTGTGAGCCCTCCCCATTTTAAAATGGTTATCCCCTAGACAAACTAGCCCAACTCGTGAAAATTGTGTCACTGTCCAAATATTTCTGGCCCTAACTGTATATGCAAACTGCAATAGATCCCGATGGTCCGATGTCACTGTCTTTAGATATATGCTTTTTTTCACCATTTTCACTGCATTTGGAATTTATTTCTTGCTTCCCAGTACATGGCATGGAATATTAAATACCCTAAAGAGCCCCTCATACAGCTCTTTACATGGAAAAATAAAAAAGTTTTGAAGATGGGAAGTAAAAAAATGAAAATGCTAAAAATTTAAAAGAGTCTTGGCGGGGAGCAGTTAAAATACAAACCTCACATATTTTATATTTGCATCCATGACCACAACAGGGAAAATCTAGCATTGCATGGTGGCATGTACGAGCACCAGAGTGCAGTTTCAAATAACATAACATAGTTCATATAGAGGAGGCGACTATGATTTTCATATGTATTAACTAGACATAGGAGCACAGTTTGTCTAGGGGATAACCATTTTAAAATGGGGAGGGCTCACAGGATGTGCCTCTCAATATAGGCTGCATGTCTGCTGCATTATAAAGCAGACACCCACAGTCAACCTTTTAAGGTGTTTTTTACCCTACCTATGCTTATTTTCTCGCGTAACACATTTGCACTTCCTAGTGACGGTATTATATCCGATGGTGCGTACTGTAAATCAGGAAAAAAAATTCCAAATGCAGTGAAAATGGTGAACAAAAAACAACATTTTCGTTACCTTTTCTTCTTGTGCTGGCTTTTACATCGTTCAACTGTTTGCCCCAATGACATGTCTCCTCTACTTTATTCGTTATTCTTTCGGTTGCTACTATTATGTGGATAACCAAATTGTTGTAGGGTTTTATATGTTTTCCTACATTAAAAAAATAAAACATCCTGTACAAAAATTTTTTGGGGGATTTTGCCGTCTGCTGGCCGGCAATAACTTTTTCATGACTTTGGTGTACGGAGCTGTGGGGGGTGTCCCATTTTTTGGACTTTTGATGGTGTTTTCAACAATTGCTATCAGTTTTAGGACTGTGCGAAGCCTTTTATCACCTTTTTATTAATTTTTTTTATATTTTCCAAAATTGCAAAAAAATTTATTTTTGAATTTGGTGGCGCTATTTTCCGTACGAAGTTAAACGCAGCGAAAAAACCGTTATTATATTTTGATAAGATCGGACATTTTTCGGACGAGCGATACCTAATGTTTTTAAAGATTTTTTACTGTTTATTCTATTAATATCATTTCTAGGGTCACGGGGGGTGATTTGAATTCTTTTAGGTTTTTTACATACATTTTTTTTTTTTTTCTTGTTTTTTACTTTTACTATTTTTCATACTCCCTAGGGTACTTAAACCCTAGGTTGTCTGATCGATCCTACATATACTTTGGCCATAGACTGCAATATGGCACTATATATGGGAATTTTACTCCTCATTCATTACAAATGTGCTGCTGCACATTGTAATGAATTGTTAAAACGAGACAGCTTCCTGGCAACAGTCACGGATCATCGCTTCCCCGTGACGTCATCGGGGAGCGATGATCCGCGGCAAGAGTGGGCGGGCCCATGTGGCGCCATCTTACTGAATCCTCCGGCAGCATTGCCGCGGCGATC
This sequence comes from Engystomops pustulosus, assembly GCA_019512145.1. Taxonomy (NCBI): domain Eukaryota; kingdom Metazoa; phylum Chordata; class Amphibia; order Anura; family Leptodactylidae; genus Engystomops; species Engystomops pustulosus. Next base: position 18,595 of record WNYA01002239.1, read on the forward strand.
GTATGAAAGCAACCCCGCGATCGTGCTAGCACCGATCGCGGGTGTACCCCGGTAATCCTTGCTGCAATATGCGAGCAAAGACTTACCGGCTATGGAGAGGGCTCCGTCCCGCGAGCCCTTCTCCAGCACTCCGGACCCTGCGCGCGCCGCCCCTCGCCATAGCCGGTAAGCCTTTGCTGCATATTGCAGTCAAGCTGCAGTCAAGCATTATGTGACACAGTCAAGCTGAAGTGTGCCACATAAAGAACAGCTGCATGTTTGTGATACCATCTAGGATCTTCCTTCCATGAGCCTCTTAAAATCTCCCTTAGCTGTCATGTGTGGATGCATATTATATACCAATACAGGGAGTAATGCGGGAGGGCAGTGTTTTTAACATCTACTTAGGATACGATTTTATTCGTATGCAGACTTTTCAATGTTACTGATCAGACCTAGGTTCAAATACTGAATGGGCATATCAAAATAGTAATGTCCTAATCAAAGGTGTTTCAACTGTTCCCACAATGGGATCAATGAAATGTCGCCTGTGAGGTGCACAAATGTCAGGCACAGCAAAATACGTGACGCCAGAAGCCGCTTGAATAAAATTTTCCCTTTCCTTTCTTGTTTTAACATTATACATCTTGCTTTTCTTTGCCATCAGCAAACCTATTCTTACAAGATTTATTATCAGGTGATACAATTAACCTAGCGAATTGTCATCATATGAAGGATAATAAGAATTATGTTAATTAAGTTAAGTTGCTATTGCACAAATTTAAAAAGTACAGTCTTCATTACAGGCAGTCCCCGGGTTACATACAAGATAGGGACTGTGGTTTGTTCTTAAGTTGAATTGTATGTAAGTCCGAAACTGTATATTTTTATCATTGTCAGTTCCCGACAATTTTTTTGTTTGCCCCAGTGACTTGAGTTTTTTCAAATTTTTTTGCTGGTAATCGGACCGAATTATCAATAAACCTTCATTGCAGACAATTTTAAGCTGATTATTTGCAATTCCCTTGGGGGACTATTATTAAAGGCCTCCAGAGAGCTTCAACCAGAGTCACCCGGGGGCAGAAGGGGTCCTTCTGTAACTATGGGTTGTCTGTAAGTCGGGTGTCCTTAAGTAGGGGACCGCCTGTATTGGAGTATTGAAACTTAGTTAACCAATGTGATACAAAGTGCATGGCTTGAAGTGATTGGCTCTCAATACAAGCTGAACTCTCTGACAAATGAAAAATTTGCACATTTCCAACTATATGAAAGGTAAAGAGGTTCAGTTTACATTGCACTTCTGGCTTTTGTTCTTAGGCGAGCAGATATATGCAATGTTAAATATGCATAAACTAGGACTAAATAGCATACAGTTAAGCCTGTTAAAGGGACTATGTGTCACTGCTTAGGAACTGCATTCTGACTTATCTTATTTAATTCAGGGATCCCAGACTGTGCTGAATCCACTAAAGCTTTACACATTCCCAGCTTTTATGGTTATTTGTTTAACACTGCCTCATTGAAATGATGCTTCAACTGAAGTGCAGGATTTAATTTGTGTCCATGTGGCTGCAGGATGGAAGTTCAAAGGTATTTAAGTAAAGCTCCATTGGAGCCCCACAATAAAATTGCTACATTTACAGAATAATCATCTGATCCATCTTCGAAAAATAAAAGAATGAAGCGCTAGATATTATTTTCTATATCCAGTGAATTTCTCTTCTGTTTTGTATGCTTAGAGGCAGGCAGGTGTGAAATGAGGTAACAAAATAAAACAAAGTCAGATTAATATGAAGAGGCTTTTTAAGAAGATCATTGTCACATTTGGATACATCATTTGTATAACAATTGGTTATACAATGAAAAAGTGTTTCTGGTGAAAAAGTTAATTTGGTTATTGTAATTCCCCATTTTTTTTTAAATGCACTTTACACAATTTCTCTATACAATACTGTCTTCCCTGTTGGTAAGAGGGTATCCTTGTATGTCTGTTCTAGCTACTCCCTTAAGGAACTAATGAGTTTGTTTTGTAATATAAACAAAAAAGTTGAAAAATGTGTTTAGCATAACAATCTGCATTATACTGGTCCACAATGAAGATCTGTTTTTTGTGTAAAATAAATATATTATTATGCAAATAAAAAATACATATTTAAAAATACTTGTAACGACAATGCTGACAGTAATATTTAAATTGTTTTAATGTTAATGTTTACACTACAATTTATATAAATAACAGAACAGCAAGAACAAAAAAACATTCACATGAAGTCAAACACAATTGAAATCAGAATACAGTGGCGGTTTTCTATGCTGGTTATAATAGATCTAATAGGCCAGGATATCACCATTGTGACCTGCCGTGTTCCCGACCCGCTATGCCCACATATATTTAAGAATACATGCATTTAGTATTTATCTTTAATAGAGATGAGCGAACATACTCGTCCGAGCTTGATGCTCGTCGTCGAGCTTAGCGTACTCCGAAACTGCTCGTTGCTCGGACGAATACTTCGCCCGCTCGAGAAAATGGCAGCTCCCCGCGTTTTTGCTTTGGCGGCCAGAAAACAGAGCCAATCACAAGCCCAGGAGCCTCTGCACTCCACCCGCAATGACGTGGTACCCTTACAGTCGATAGCGTGTTGACTGGCCAGATCCGGTGAACCCTGGGATAGACTAGTAACTATAACTAAGACTAGCCCGCTCCCCGCGCGGCTCGGATCATTGTGTGTCTGGATGCCCCCACCCTCCGCGCCCCGGGGAGGCGGGCGACTGCCGGATAAGGGGAGAATAGGTGGACGAGCAGTACACGAAGGGGGAGAGAGAGGATCGATAGGGGGCATAGGGTGAAGGTCAATAGAGGGAGTGATAGGGACATGGGAAAGGGGAGGGTGAATAGGGGGTAGGAGCGTACGGAGGGGGAGTAGAGTAGAGTGCCCGATTCAGATATAGAGGAAGCAAGGGATGGGAAGTTCCCAGGGATGGAGTTGAAACGAATAATTTGAGATGGGTGGAAGGATGTGAAGGGTTGGATGAGCGCAGGTGGAGGAGGGTCTGGGTAGGCCAGGGGAGTTGATGTAGAGATGTGAACGCACGAGGGGTGAAAACAGAACGGGAGAGCAGACCGGAGCGCTATGAGAGAGCTGCTCTGGCAGGGAAAGCGTTAGGGTGTTCTATTAAATAGTGTAGCATGGAGTGAGCACAAAACCCACAGCCCTTCTAGGGCTACATAACGTTAACTTTTTTTTTTTTGTTTGCTTGTGGCTGGGCTTGCTGGCACTAGTAGTTGCAGCTAGTACCATATTGCTGAGGAATTTGCAGGGGACGTGCAAACGTTGTGTTTATCTCTTGTTACACAATATCCACCCAAACACCAAAGTGGGGAAATTTATTAGGGGTTTAATTTCAATTAGGCACATTCTGCCATTTACCTTTTTATTTTACGTTTATTTTTTCATAACTCAGCGTCATCTCTCATCAGTGGGCTGTCTACTGGCTAGAATAGCCATAGGAGAATCCAAACGGCTTCCTTACGCTTACGCCTACAGTAGCGTTATATAATTTGATTTCTGGTTATCTGCGGTGGCTGTCCTTGCCTGTCAGTGCATACTACTATCAAATTGTGAAGCAATTTGTAGTGAGAGTTGCGACCGCTTTGGTTTGCGCTTAGTACGGCCATATCCTCGACGCAAAGACCGAATTGGGAAAATTTTTATTAGGGGTTTGTATTTCAATTAGGCACAGCTGCCATTTCCTTTTTTATTTACTTGATTTTTTAATACTCAGCGCATCTCATCTGGCATCGCAGTGTGCTTTAATACTTTGCTATAATAGCCTAGGAAGAATCCAACGGCTTACTTTAGCCTACGGTAGCGTTATATATATTTTATTTCCTGTTTGATCTGCTGGTGCTGTCCTTGGCTGCAGTCCTACTAGCCAATTGTCAGGATTTGAGTGAAGACCTTGCGACCGCTGGTTAGCGCGTAGTGACGCCCATAATCCTCGCAAAGACCGAAGTGGGAAAATGTATTAGGGGTTGGATTTCCCATTAGGCACATTCTGGCAGTTCTTTTTCATGTAACTTTTTATTTTTTTCATAAACTCAGCGCATCTCATCAGTGTGGCTTTGCAATACTCTTTTCATACTTTGGCCTGAAAATAGACAAAGGAGAATCCAACGGCTTACTTACGCCTACAATAGCTGTTTATAGATTTTTATTTCGGTTGATCTGCTGGTGGCTGTCCTGCTGCAGTGCATTACTATCCATTGTGAGGAATTTGGAGTGAGACTTGCGACCGTGTGTTTTAGCTGCTTAGTGACGCACATATCCATCGCAATAACTGAAGTGGGAAAATTTATTGGGGTGGATTTTTCAAATAGGCACAGTCTGCGTTTTCTTTTATTTTACGTTATTTTTTTTCATAACCAGCGTCATCTCCTCAGTGGTGCTTTCATACTTGGCTAGAAATTAGCCAAAGGAGAATCCAAACGGCTTACTTACGCCTACAATAGCGTTATATATATTTTATTTCTGGTTGCTCTCTGGTGGCTGTCCTTCTGCCGGGGGTGCATCTCTAGCCAATTGTGAGGAATTGGAGTGAGACTTGCGAACCCGTGTGTTTTAGCCGTGGACGTCACATATCCATCGCAAAGACCGAGTTGGGAAAATTTATTAGGGCCGGGTTGTATTTCATTAGGCACAGTGCGGCAGTTTTCTTTTTATTTACGTTATTTTTTTCATAACTCAAGCGTTCATCTCATCTGATAGTAGGTGCTTATTATACTGGCTGCAAATAGCCAGAAGGAGAATCAAACGGCGAACTTAACCCGCTCTACAATAGAGCGTTATATATATTTGATTTTGGGTTGATCTGCTGGTGGCCGTGACCTGCTTGCAGTGGCATCTATAGCAAATTGTGGGAATTTGGAGTGTAGACTGTGCGACCCTGTTTTTAGCGTAAGACGCACAATCCATCGCAAAGACCCGAAGTGGGAAGGAAAATTTATTAGCCGGGTGTGATTTCAAATTAGGCACAGTCGCCATTTCTTTTATTTTACGTTTATTTTTTTCATAATCCGTCGTCATTCCTTGGTGGGTCATAGTAGTGTGCTTAGATTCTTGGCTAGAAAATAGGCCATAGGAGAATACAAAACGGCTTATTCACGCCTACAGTAGCGTTATATATATTTGATTTCTGGTTGATTCGTGTGTGCTGTACCTTGTTGCAGTGCATCTACTAGTCCAATTGGTGAGAATTTGGAGTCGAGACTTTGCGACCCAGCTGTGTTTAGTGCTGGACGACATTCCATCGCAAAGACCGAAGTGGAAAATTATTAGGGCCCGGTGTGTATTTCCAATTAGGCACGTCTGCCAGTTTCCTTTTTTATTTTACTTTTTTTTTTTAACTCTAGCGCATCTCATCGCATAGTGTGCTCTGTTAATTGGCTAAAATATCAAGGAGAATCAACGGCCATACTTACGGCCTGACAGATACGTTATTATATTTTTATTCTGGTTGACTGCTGGGTGGCTAGTCCTGTTGCGTGCAATCTAACTAGTTACAATGTGAGCATTGGAGTGAGACTTGCGACCAGCTGTGTTATACGGTAGTGCCGCACAGTACCATACGCAAAGACCGAAGTGGGAAAATTTATTAGGGCCGTTGTGATTCAATTAGCCACATTGCAGTCCTTTTATCTTTTAGTTTATTTTTTTCATAACTCAGCGTCATAACTGGCATGCATGTGCTTTCATACTTGGCTAGAAATAGCCAAAGGAGAATCCAAACGGTTATTACGCTAAGTACTCGTTATTATATTTTATAATTACTGGTGATCTGCTGGTGGCTGTTCTGTCTGGCAGTGCATCTCTATAAGATTGGTGAGAAGATTTGGAGTCGAGACTTGCGACCGCTTGTGTTTTAACGTGGACGCCACTATATACCATCGCAAAGACCGAAGTGGGAAAATTTATTAGGGCCGTTGGATTTAAGTAGGCACAGATTCTGCCTTTCCTTTTTTTATTTACTTTATTTTTTATAATCAGCGTAATCCTCATGCTGCAGTGTGCGTTTCATACTTGGCTAGAAATAGCCAAGGAGAAGCAAACGGCTCTTAAAAAAATTCACGCCTACAGTAGCATTATATATTTGATTTCTGGTTGGATACTGCTGGTGCTGTTTGCTGTCGTGCATCTATAGTACAATTGTGAGCAATTGATTCGAGATGGACCTTCACTGTGTTTTAGTGCGTGACGCACATATCTCATCGCAAAGAAGACGCGAAGTGGGAAATTATTAGGGCCCGTTGGTTGGTCCAATATGGCACAGTACTGCATTTCCTTTTTTATTTTACGTTTATTTTTTCATAACTCAGGTCATATCATCTGGCAAGCAGTGTTCTTTCATACTTGGATAGAAAAAGAGCCATAGCAATGGATAGCAATCGTTTGGTTTTAAAAAAAAACAAAACACTAAAAAAACACAAAAACAACAAAAAAAAGTTAAAAAAAAAATTCAAAGTTTATAACTTTCATTTTCAAAAGTTTAACCGCCAGGGCTGGGTATAGAGGAGAGGGCGGGGGGACGTGGGCCTCAACTACTGACAGGGTTCAGGGCCGTGGTCCTGGGCGGGGTGAGACACCACGCTGCTTATGAGGGAGCAGGGAACGCGCCAGAGCTACACTCCCTAGGTTCATGTACTGAGTTACTGGAACTCGTGTGTAGAGCACTGTTTGAGCCAGACAGAACAGTGCGAACAGTGTGATGTGGATGCGACAAGCTTTCGGCAATTTGTCCACCAGTCAGTCTTCCCGCAGTTCACCCATGTCACCGAATCGGCATCCGTCTGCACCTCAGCCTCCTACCCCCCCCGTCTGGCCCCCTCCAGTCAAAATTGGACCATTGAAGACCGCATACTCTGAGGAATTGTTTCGGTGGACCACTTCCCACAGTCAAACCACCACTCGTTCCGGTGCGGTGAGAGCATTTCCGATGCCCAGGTTTTCTTACCAGTCGCAGTCTGTGGTGACTGATGCCTTTTGGACGTATGGAAGAAAGTGTGATAAGAGGTGTCCGAGAACGATGATGATCACGTTGTCAGACACGTGGGGAAGTGGTTGTCAGGGCAGGAAGTCCGAGGGGGGAGAGATCACTGGAGGGACGGAGGAGATGAGCGTGACAGAACCCAAGCTTGGTTGAGAGGCCGGGGAACAGTGCTATGAGACGGAGGAGAGGAGAGTCCTCGACCAGAACGGTTGGAAGAGGCAGTGGTGGGGCCAGACGGAGAGCAGGCCAGAGTCGGTGCATCACGCCAAATGTGTCACTAGTGAAGCTCCCGTGGCGAGGGCTTCTCCCCGGCGAGGGTGCTAGATTTTCAGAAGTCTGGAGGTTCTTTAAGGAAACACACGGATGACCAACGGACCTGTGTGGGTCAACTTTGCCAAAACCCGGACAGCAGGGGTTCCACCACGCACTACTAGCTTAACTACCCACCAGTATGCGGCATGCATATGTAATGTAAACACCCCACTCACGTGCACCAGCGCGTCACCTCGCCGTGCACACCATGCTCCTCCTGTGTGCAGTGAGTAGTCAGCCCCCTGCCCAGGACCCTGCACAAAACCCCATCGTTCTGCCTCCACGATCTCCACAGCATCCACCGTTCAGCTCTCCATTACCCCAGACGCTGGAGCGCGAAAACGCAAGCATAGTGCAACCCACGCCGCACGCCAAGACCCTTATGTTGAATCCCATCTCCAGATGCCTAAGTCCTTGGAGATGCTCCGCCCCTATAGGTTATCGAGACGACGGCCCTTTCCAGCCCATCATGGCGGGTCCGCCCATCGGTATAGATCTACCTATATCTGTCTATAATCTTCATCTTAAAAAAACGTAAATGTAACACTACTATCTGTCCCTATTGACTTCAATGTACAGTAACTTAATGTGAACCGTTAGGATCAGTTAGGCATCATCCGTTATGATGATTTCTTTTTTTTCCTCCGGATGAAGCGTTTAATTTCCAGTTTTTTTCATTTCTAAGCAGGATCTAGAAACACAATCTGAATCGGTAGTGTGAACTCTTTTCAAATAAAAACAATAAAGCCGAACACGCTGGTATAATTAATGAATATTATCAATATCCACCAATAGATCACATATCATAGGAAAAGAAAAGTAGATGATGATAATTATTAGATAATGTGAGGTATAGATTGAAGATAGGAAGGAATAATAAGGTAACAGATTGTACCAAATGAGCTCCTTTAATATGACATCTATGAGTGATAGATAATAATAATCATCTTGAAAGCTTAGGAAATCAAGGGGACATATACAATATAATATACTGACAGAGCAAAAGATTCATATGGGACAAAAGAAGTGAGGCCTCTACTCGCAAGATCTTACAGACTATGGGGGGCGTTTACACAAGAGGTAACAAGCTTATAAAATGGTCCATCCATTCTTCATAAGTGAATAGAACAAATATATATTTATAATATTTTTTCTTTTTTTTGAGCCTCAGGATGTTCTGCTTCACCTCAATTGAGAGTTCCTTTGGCCGCATGTTGTCTGGTCACAGCAACAGCTTCCAAATGCAAAACCACACACCTGGAATCAACCCCAGACCTTTTAACTACTTCATTGATTACAGGTTAACGAGGGAGACGCCTTCAGAGTTAATTGCAGCCCATTGTCCAATTACTTTTGGTCCCTTGAAAAAGAGGAGGCTATGCATTACAGAGCTATGATTCCTAAACCCTTTCTCCGATTTGGATGTGGAAACTCTCATATTGCAGCTGGGAGTGTGCACTTTCAGCCCATATTATATATATAATTGTATTTCTGAACATGTTTTTGTAAACAGCTAAAATAACAAAACTTGTGTCACTGTCCAAATATTTCTGGCCCTAACTGTAAGGAGGGGATGGGGGTGGAGGATGAGACTATTTATATGCTCCATTGTATCTAAACCTACTTAGAAGAGGGGAAGCTGCTTTTCTTCGACTTGATTAGATTGTGAGCCACATTGGGGATCGGGTCCGATTTGGCAAACTCTGAGCAGCGCTGCTTAATCTGTGTGCGCTACGTAAATAAAGAAATGGGGGTATGTGGGGGTATGGTGCAGTGGGCTATGGATTACATGAAGGGTCATCCACAACAGGTGAGGATGGGAGAATGCAAGTAAAAGATAGTGACCAGTTGGATAGGGGCGCCAGTTCTTTCCCCCTTTCTGTTTACTATTTATACAGATGATTTTCAGTATTGTAGTCAGACCTGTCATGTACAGAAATATTCTGATAATACCGTAATTTTGGTCGATCAGGAAGGGGTGCAGACGCAGACAATGAATATGTTAATATAATGAATACATTTGTGGAGTGGACAAAGAGGTCTGGCCTACATTTAAACACCTGGGAGTTTATCTGGATGAACATCTTGATTGGAAGGTTAATACTGAAAAAGTCTATGCGAAATGCCAGTGTATGCAAAAATTATAGGCATATATGTACTTGGCTGTTCCTGTTATGTCCGGTCTTCATGTGGTTATATCTGTGCTGTGGCGAGAAATAATTTCCCATTTTTTGGGATTATTTAAGTTTTAAGCTTCCAATCCTGTCCAAGCACCACAGTAGTATAAAGGGAAGATGCTACTAGTTTTCATTTTGACTAATTAAAACCAGGTAAAATATATTACTATTTCTTCTTCATCTGTTTTTTTTTAAGTAGGTTTTTCTTCTCTTATTGTTCCAAGATTTTAGGGGCTGACATCTTGTTTGCGCTTTAGTAACAGCATATAGCATTATGCTTTACAGCAGCCTCATGCACATAGGCAGCAATTGTCTGAGTCGACCCATTGAGGTCTTTGGAGAGTTTTTATGTACATACAGAAGATGTAAATAAGCTGTGACATTTACTGTTAGAATTGAAAAAAATTATGGCATTTTTCTATAGATGTGTCATCTTCTATTGTAATACTGTCTGGCTTGCCTGTGATATAAATGGGATGACTGCTGCATAGAAAATTAGTTTCACCCCTGTTATTAAGTTGATTTGCATGATATTGAAGGGACAAGAAAACATATTTTAACACTCATAATAAATATCTAAAGAATATATTTAACATAAAAACGTTTAAAATTGGTCATTTTCTGGTGACACAATCTTTTAAAGACAGGTGCTAGTCTGTGTTGTTCCTGCTACCTTTGGAAAAAGATTTACCATAACATCTCTTAAACCTTACCTTCCTTGTTCTTTTTCTTTTCTTGGCATCTAAATAAAAACAAATAAATGATGAAAAATATACTAATAACTACAAACAAATGAAAGTAATCCATTTATGTTTCTAAGTAAATCTTTTATCTTTTTTGGGACCCTACTCTAATGGCAACCAATAAGCACATGAAAAATGTTTGCCAGAAAAAAATTCCTTTCCAATAAAGGAAACCTGGCAAAGTCATGGAAGTCTCTTGCTAAAATCTGAGCATGAATTCAGTGGGAGATGACAGATTACTTTATATACCATGCAAGCGAGCTCAGACAATAGCTTTAGCCATGACTGATTGCCTTGCTGTAACCCACTTTATGTTAAATGCATTCTTGCTGTTCCATTCCACAACTGTAATTTTGTTCTTCTGCATCATTCGACCCTCTATGGACTAACCAGGTTCCTTCAGTAATGATTTCTTTTCTATTGTATTGTTTTCTGCATAATCAAGTTGGTAGGTAGGGGTTTAGGTGACACGGCCATCTGTCAAGTTCATTTGCTCTGAAAATACATGAAATAATGGCATCTACAACTCAGGGCTATCGGTTATGAAAGGACAATATCAGTTTTAACCTTGCTCCATATTCTCATCTTTTTAAATTAAGATTTGACCAGCACATGGCTGTATTAGGCATATGGATCCCCTGATGTGGACATGTTAAAATAAACAGGATAAACATCTATCAAATGTCCACAAGCGGAGCAATTTATGCAAGTAATCCAATTAAGGAGAAACGTTTAACACTGTTACCAAAATTTGCCTGTCATGAAAAGAAAAAGAGCCAGCAGGAGCAGCCATCATCTTCTAAGACTTTCTTTCCCATTTCCCTCTGTAAATTTAGCAATACTGTATATTAACTGTACACAGTCACCATATTTCTTAGTCGATTTCTTTGGTATAGATCTCTTATAAATTAAATAAAATAAATTATAAATTGCTGTTTTAGAAAATAGTAGATATAACAGTCTTTACTTTTACAGACAGAAAAACTATCATGCTATACATCAATTACAACATATAAAATACCTACAAGGTCAATATATATAATCCTAGTTCAAGTACATATTTTGGCATATACTTGACTAAGCACGCTGGATTCCACAGATGTATGTGTCTTTGAATAGTTCTCTGTTTTTTTTTGATAAAATTTTATGAAAAAATGCATTACAAACGGTCCATTTTTCTTGTTCACAGTTATGGCCATTTGTATAAAATGCACTTAAGGCACATTGGAGAAACTGTTTCAAATTATCTATAATAATTTTAAAATGTTGTTTGAACCTGGTCTTATCTTTGTCGGTATTTCAGCAGCAGCATAGACTTGAATATTTTAAACACTGCAGATCATGCAAGTTTTACCCCTAGAAAGAATTGAGAGGTGTATATTTTTTATTGTAAGCACACTTCTACGGTACGAGTCAGAATGTAAAAAAACTCCCAAAAAATCCCATTGTATGATTTTTAAGTAATTAATTAGCATTTTATTGCAATTGCAGAAGTCCAAGGTTTCCTGTAGTTTTTCTCTGCAGGATTTCAATCCATGATGGTGTAATGTGTCTTTCTAATGGTGATCTTTGAGACTGTGGTCCCAGCTGGCTGCAGGTCATTGACCATTTCCCCCTCTTGTAGTTCTGGGCTGATATCTGACCTTTCTCAGAATCATCCTTACCTCACGAGGCGAGATCTTGCATGGAGAAAAGACCGAGGAAGATTGGCACTCCTCTTGTGCAATTGTTGTCCTTAGAAAGCTCTTTGGTATTGGCCATGGTAGAGAAGTTGGAGTGTGATGGATTTATTGTGTGAACAGGTGCTTTTTTTTAGAAGTAGTAAATTCAAACAAATGCAAGTAATACAGGTAACAAGTCGAAAGAGCTTCCGAAAGAAAACCTAAGGTCTGAGATTCTTGCTGGTTACTAGCTGATCAGATACTTTTTGATGCAATAAAATGCTAATTCATTATTTAAAAATCATACAATGTATTTTTTAGGATTTCTTTTCAGATTCTTTCTCGCAGTTGAATTGTAAAAAAAAAACATGTTGTATTTTAGTTAATTGATACTATCTGTGTTCATATCCATTTGAATAGACACAACAGGGATATGGCTACCAAGTGTGTGCCATGTGAAATGTATGCATGCCTTAAACTGCAAATTGAGGGTGAATATGTTTGCACTAAACGCAAGCAAGTTGAGCATTCGGAAGCCCAGGTCCTGTATCTAAATAATCAACATTTTGCTCTTGGAGCAGGTTCTAGATGAGACACAGCTGGCACTGATTGGAGTCAGTGAAGATGAGGTGGGTGGAGGTGGACAAGCTGAGGGCTCACAGGTTGGTAACTGGATAACAGTTAGAACTAGTGGTAGAGGGAAAAGTACCAGGGAGGCTACTTCTGAGCTGAGCCTAATATACAGTATATACATGTTTGGCTGATATTACGGATGCAAGACGAGAAGCAGCATCACTACAGTGGGATGTTGCAACCTAGTAACCAAAACAATGAATTTTGTAGGAAGGTTGGAAATAAGGGTGTAGAAGAGGGTAGACCAATGTTGGTAATAGGGGGGTTCTATAGTTAGGTAGGGTTATCTGTCAACGGAACTGTAAATGCAGAACAGTATGTTGTGCGATTGCTTGGGTTCTGCATGTTGTAGATCAAATAGACTGATTGCTTGTGGGGCTGGTGAAGATCCATCAGTTATGGTACACATCCGGTATGAATGATAAAGTCGGTGGAAGGTCGAAGCTCCTTATGACTGACTTTAGGAAACTAGGTAGAAAGCTCAGATCAAGGACCTCCAAGGTAGTCTTCAGAAACACTACCAGTACCAACAGCAGAAGCTCAGGGAGTAAATAAGTGGCTTATAAAATGGTGCAGAAAGGAAGATTTTGGATTCATGGAGAACTGGGCTGACTTCTCTGTCGGCTAAAGGATCTTGGGTGGGGTTGGGACTTTTAAACTAGGACGTGGGGAAAGGTGACAACTTTACAGTGAGAAAAGACAGAAAAAGGGATAAAACAGTGAGGGGGGGGGGGGTTTACATGAAAAGTAGGGAGGGAATCATGTATACAGGTAGACCAAAGAAATATAGAGGTATAAAAGCTAAATGAATATTTGTTGGCAAATGAATAAAAACCTAACAGGGAGTGGACTAAGTTAATTTCTTTGAAGCCAAAGTAATAAGGATGGGGGAAACAATGTAAAGTTCATGTACACTAATGCCAGAAGCCTTACAAACAAGATAGAGGAACTGGAAGGTTTAATGTTGGAGGTAAAATATGAAATGGTAGGTATCAGTGAAATATGGCTGGACAATAGCCTTAACTGGGTTGTTAATATAGATGGTTATCTTTTTAAAAATAATCAGAAAAATAAGAAAGGGGGGAGAGGTTTGTTTATATGTGAAAACAAATGTCATGCACACGTAGAGTGTAGAGTCCTTATGGGTGGAGATAAGGGGAAGCAGGGCCGGATTATAGGCGGGCTCCCGGGGCTCAAGCCCGGGGGCCCCCACCAGATCGCACCCCCAGGTGCCCCCACCAGATCGCACTCCCCGCTGCTCCCCTCTTGAGTCGACATCTCGCTGAAGCCTGGCCGCCCCCCGGCACACGAGACTGCCACCTGCCCGCCCCCTGGCACAGGTGACAGCCTCCCCACCCGCCCATCTGGAGCCTATCACCCCGCGCCCGCCCTCCGCCTATTCCCATGCAAGGCCGAGCCACACACCCCCTGGCAAAGTTGACCGCCTCTACGGCCGCCCACACCCCTATATATGCATCTACTGTGTATATACTGTGTATTTATGTGTATATATGAAACTACTGTGTGTATATATGTGTTTTTATGTATCTACTGTGTATATACTGTGTATTTATGTGTATATTTGTATATACTGTGTATATGTGTATTTATAAATCTACTGTGTATATGTATATGCTGTGGATATATGCATAGATGCATATACTGTATTTATACCCGCATAAATGTATATCAGCATATATATGTGCACCTTTAAATATATGTATATATATGATGTGTGTTTTTGTATATGCTGTGTATATGGTATGTATGTATATGCTCTATACAGTGAATATGTGTGTGGCTGTGCAGGCTGAGGTGTATGTTACATGGGACTGCATATCTGGTAGGGGTGAAGGTAAATATAAAGCTGTGTTATTGGGGATGAAGCGGCTGTATGTAGCTGTGTTACTGGAGAGGCGGCTGTATGTAGCTGTGTTACTGGGACGGGTCCAATAATGTTTCTGACTTATTGTACAGATTGTTACGGACGCGGTGATACCAAATATGTGGGGTATTTTGGAAATTTTCAGGTTTTTTCACTTTATTAGATGTGTATAGGGAATGTTTGTGTTTAGGGGGACTTTAACTTTATTTAATTAATTATTTTTATTCAAAAGTGTGTTATTAGTGTTTTTTTTACCTTTTTTCATTACTTTTACAGGTTAGCTTGAACAAGTGATCCATTTATCACTTGTTCAAGCTATTCTTCACCTAATACAGTGTAATACAGATGTATTACACTGTATTATGCTGCGCATGCTCAGTGTGTCACAGCCGGGTCCTGCCAGAAGGCAGGACCCGGCTCCCGGCAGGAGGATCGCGCAGCCCCGGGCACCGGCAGTCCCGGGGCTGCGATCGGAGCAGCGGACCCCCCCGGGGGTTGTTTAAACCACTGTTCAGATTACACATGGAATTTTATGTACAGTTTTGGGCGCCACTGTATAAATATAGAAGAATTGGAATGGGGGCAGAGGAGAGAAACCAAGATTATTAGGGCAATGAGATATCAGATATAGTCTACCTCAGTGATGGCGAACCTATGACACGCGTGTAATGTGTTGCCCCTGTGTTATGTCCCTGTGTTTCTGCCCCCTGCTTACCTGTCCGGCGCTGCGTTGGTCCACCCACAGTGTGCAACTCCTCCGGCTCCTCCAGGCTGCAATTTGCGCTGCTCATCATGTGACTGAGACGACCTGACATCAGGTCACGTCAGTCACGTGACCCGAGGCGCACAGTGCAACCTGGAGGAGCCAAGCCGCCATTATCGTCAGACCTGCAGTAAAGCTACAGGGAAGAAGACATCACTGGCTAAGTATATAAGTTTATTATTACATTATATTTAAAGGGAGACGACTAGGGGTATTTTAGTAGGAAAAGGAGGTGGCTCGGGGTATTTTAGTAGTATAGGGAGGCGGCTAGGGGTATTTTAGTAGTAAAGGGAGGCGGCTAGGGGTATTTTAGTAGTAAATGGAGGCCGCTAGGGGTATTTTAGTAGTAAAGGGAGGCCACTGGGGGCATTTTAATAGTAAAGGGAGGCAGCTGGGGCATTTTATTAGGAAAGGAAGGCCGCTGCTGGACATGTTATTAATAAGGTGAGGCCTCTGCTGGACATGTTATTTAGAAGGGGAAGCCGCTGCTGGACATGTTATTAATAAGGGGAGGCCGCTGCTGGACATGTTATTAATAAGGGGAGGTCGCTGCTGGACATGTTATTAATAAGGGGAGGCCGCTGCTGGACATGTTATTAATAAGGGGAGGCCGCTGCTGGACATGTAATTACAAAATTAGGTTTTTTTTTCTAAAGGTGACACAGCATTCGAGTTATTCTCGGTTTTTTGGCGAATTTTGACACACCAAGCTCAAAAGGTTGCCCATCATTGGTCTACCTGTTCTCTCACAGACTCTCTGGTGCTGATAACATTTTAGCGAAATGTGTGTGTTATTTTGTTACATCAACACACCGTGAAAGACCTTACATACATAATTTTGAGTACATGTTATTTGTTTGTGATTTACATGTTATTATGTAAAACATCAATTTTACCCCAAAAACTTGCACTTGGAATTTTGACCACCAAGAACTTCTGCTAATCGATGCTAGTCACAAAGGTGAATGATCTGTATCAAGACTTTTTGTTATCTGGTGTGACATGCAGTGTGTAAGTGACCTATGAACAGTGGGTGAGAGACCTATGGAAAGGGGTTTGCCTTTGTGCCAAAAATAACAATAACCCAACAGAATTTTGTCCAAGTTGCTGGTGAAAAACAGGGCAACCATTAGGAGGTGTAAAGTACAACTAAACAGTCTCAAATTATGACAGATTAATCATCCAAACGGATATGAATCTTGTACGGTATAAAACTGTCTACTGTAATTGTGCTGTAATTGTCTTACCTTATGACATATTATGACTATATGATACATCTGTCATAGTTCAAAGGAAATCTACCATCAAAATCATGTAATTTCCCTTTATTATCTGTGTAATGTGACAACACAGTGTGGATTATCTAAGCCTTTTGAAATATGCTGCTAACAGTGTCATGTTGTAGTTGGGACCCTATTCTATGTTTTACTATGGCGCCCTGTGGTTACAACTGAATGGCACTCTTAGTTGCTTGCACCCAAGAAGCTGTTACAGTTTTATCCCAGCAATTAGCAGCCACAGAAAGTCTAACTTCATAGGACTGAATGGACAGAGAATATTGTGGGAAAAACTGAAATTTATCACCACACCTTGCAGATATTGGACCACTACTATTTCGAGGTTTGTCGGACGCTGTTGAGTGCTGCAAGATGCCATGTGTGACTTTATCAGATACTAATGAGTACAATATTCAACAAGCTGAAAAATTATGGAGATAATTTTGCATTTGATAATCAACAAAAATTAGCTGAAGATCATAGTAATGGGCACTACAGGTTAAAACTCTACACTACAACAACAAAATTCCATAATTTATAGACTAAGTTAAAGAGAACCTGTCACCAGGAAAATCCCCCACAAACCACGCTTGGTACCTTCTAGATGTATTTATACATGTTTCATTGATGTCTCTATGCATGGGTATAGAGCCAGGATTCTTCTAAAAAAGACTTTTATTGATGTCCTCTGTTACAGTCACAGAGGCAGGGAGCTTCAGTATACAGTCTATAAACCCCCTTACTGATGCTGATACTGCTAACCCAGGCCCCTTATGAATGAGAGAGACATGTGACTCTCTGAAGACAATTCCCAGAGGGTAGTATAAGGTTTATTTCTCTTTAAATAGGCAGGTCTCTCTCAGCTCCAAACATTTTGAGGGAGTGGTTTAAGATGTATCAGAACTGAATCACAGCCTCAGTGTGTGTTTGTCTTTCTCTTCCTCAACGTTCCAGCAAGGGATTATATTCAACTTCCTACTGCCCCTGAAGGTGAATGTAAAGGGTGCTGTATATTTCTGTAGTCGAATATTGGCAGACAGTCTCCTAGTACTAGTTCAATAAGGCAGCATGTTCTGTAGCAGTGAGACTCGCAATCAGGAACAAGGAGGCAGGGCTGTGCAGTGAGCACTGCTTATAATGTAAATTTTCTTTGGAATCTTCAGAATCGGTTGATGTTACCAATGGGGTGCCACAAGGGTCAGTATTGGGCCTTCTTATTATTAATATTTTTATTAATGACCTTATAGTGTGTTTACACAGTCAAGTTTCAATATTCACAGATTATATTAAGCTGTGTAAAGTAATAAATATCGAAGACATTATTAATTAATATTATGCACTTGGGCCATGGAAACTTAAACTACAATTATGTTCCAAACAGTCAAATACTTTGTAAAACTGCAGCTGAAAAAGATTTGGGGGCATTTGTGGATGGTTATTTAAGTGAATAGTGCCAGGCAGCTGCTAATAAAGCAAATAAAATTCTTGGATGTATCAAAAGAGGAATAGATTCTCATGATAAGGACATAGTTTTGCCCTTATACAAATGACTGGTCAGATCACACATGGAATATAGTGTACAGGTTTGGGCACCAGTGAATAAAAAGGACTTGTAGAACTGGAACATATGAAGGGGAGAGCAACCAAGATTAATACAGGTATGTGGTGGACACGAATACAATGATAACTTACAAAATTTGGGATTCTTCAGTTTAGAACAAAAATGGCTGAGGGGAGACCTCATTACAATGTACAAATACCTAAATGGACAGGACAAGGATCTTTCCAAAGATCTAGTTTCATAGTTTCAAACCACAGGAGCTTGTTGTGACGGCTACATGTTCAAGAGAGGCCTGGATGCCTTTCAGGAGAACATAAATATCACAGGTTATATGGAAAAAAACATTTCTTTGATTCTTAAAGGTTGGTCTTGATGGACTTGATGTCTTTTTCAAACCTTATATACTGTGATATAGAATGATGATATACTGGATCCCATTACTCTCATTGGACTCACATTAGGCGAGTTGCATATAAGATTACAAACAGATTTTTTTAACATGGCAACAGGGAAAGGAACTATTGACGGTGCATTTTACATGTTCAGATGCAGTTTATGATGTCCAAACCAGGGATTGGAGTGGAGTGAAAAAAGTGGAGGAACAGCCTTTCTCAATCATACACTCTCTCCCCCCTTTACGATCCACACCTGCTCTTGGCTTCAAAAACTGCATCTGAAAAACTGAATGTGTGAAAGTACCATCAGGGATAAAAGCAATGCTTTTAACAAAGTTTTTATATTGGCTGGGTTCTCTTTAAGATTCAAGACAACGCTACGAGCTTTGGAACAATCTGTGTATAAAATGGAAATATTTAAATAAAAAAGTACATAGAGTTCCTGGTAGAGATGAGCGAGTATACTCGTCCAAGCTTGATGCTCGTTCGAGTATTAGCGTACTCGAAACGGCTTGTTGCTCGGATGAGTATCTTGCCGGCTCGAGATCGAGCATTTACTTAACGAAACACAGTGAAGAACAGTGAAGAATACATTGAAAACAGTGAACATTTAAGTGAAGAACACATTGAAAGAACACAGTGAAGAACACATTGCAGATGTTCCGTACATCTGCTAACTTATCCGAAGACACGCGTGCCGAACGTTGTTCTTCACAATAGTATGTGAAGAACACATTGCAGATGTATGGAAACATCTACAATGTGTTCTTCACACATATTGTTCTTCACATACTATTGTGAAGAACACAGTTTGGCACTCGTGTCTTCAGATAAGTTAGCAGATGTACGGAACATCTGCAATGTGTTCTTCACTATGTTCTTTCAATGTGTTCTTTCAGTGAAACCATCTGCAAACATCTGCAATGTGTTCTTCTTTAGTGTTCTTTCACTGTGTTCTTTCAGTGAAAAATGCTCGAGTCTCCCATTGACTTCAATGGGGTTCGTTATTCGATACGAGCACTCGAGCATCGGGAAAAGTTATTGAGTTATGACAGATGGCAGTAATCTCCCCTTTTTTGTACAGGGGGACAATTATTTGACCTAAAATAACTATGGGACACACTGGATGTGTTTTTTTATTACATGTTATAAAGCTACGCATGATACACATGTAGAAAATAATTATTACTAAAATTTTTCCATTCCAGTGATTTTATTAAACATTAGGTTAGAACAGAAAACAGGGCAATGGCATGACAGTGCAATGAAGCAATGGGGTGCCTTTTAGGGCAGTAAGTACCAAAAGCCTTAGAATAAAATTACAATAATAGTAGAATAATAACAGAACAATGTATAACATGCAATTGCGTAATCAAATTTGTAACTTGAACTAAACAGAAGGGGAAAGTGAAAGGAAGGGTGGGGAAAGGGGGAATAGGGATGAGAGGAGGGAATAGGGGATGAGGCAGCCGGGGGTACATCTAGGGGACTGATGAGGGGTTGGTCTAGTCACAGATACTTCAGTCTTGGAGTGCCCGATATTACAGGGAGGTTCGAAATGATTGCCAGTGTAACCATGTGTTGGAGAATCTTGTGCGGTCTGTGGGGGACTGTGCCATGAGCTCCTCCATCCTTTGGGTGGAGGCAATTTCCGCCAACCATTCCGTGATGGGGGAGGGGGGGGAGTCTGAGCGCCATTTCCTGGGGATAACTGTTTTGGCTGCCTGTAGGAGATGCCGAATGAGGGATCTCTTGTACTTATGGACTGGAATGTCAAACATAAATAGGAGGGTTGCCTCTGGGGTGTTCAGAATGATGGCACCAGTGATATTTTTAATGTAGGGGCTGACTGTGGACCAGAAAGTTTGGAGTTGGGGACAGGACCACCATAGCTGGGTCATGGTACCTCCCACTTCACAACATCGCCAACAATCATCAGGGACCTCGGGGTACCATTTATGCAGCAGTGTGGGGATTCTGTACAATCTGGAGAGGATTTTACAACTAGTCTCCTGGTGTCTAGTGGCAATCATGGACCTTTGGGAGAATGAGAGACATTTTTTCCACTGTGTTTGAGAAAAAGTCTTGCCCAGTTCAGGGTCCCAGGCTGTGCAGTAAGAGGGAAGGGAGGCTGACTTTGTGGAGACTAACAATTTGTAGATAAAGGAAATGGCATGGGGTGTGGGGGAGGAGGATAGACAGGCCTGTTCGAAGGCAGAAGGGGTACGTGATAGGTCCTTGTGGTTCCTTATGGCATCATAGAAATGTCTGAGTTGATTGTATTGGAGATGGTTGGTAGATGTGGGTGATTGGTTTTATATCAGGAGGTGTAAGGGTTGGATCGTAGTACCCGCTAGCACCTGAGGAAATCTAATTGGGTTACCACTGGGGCGAGTCAGGAAAGGGCCTCTCGTTGTGGATATAGGCGTCCTCTTTGATAGATCAGGGATAGATTTTGTCCTGTCTCTTTCATAATTTGTAATGTGTGAGCCGTAGTGAAGGAAAGAGAGGTGGGGTCTCTAGTATTTTAGGTCCAGGTCAAACGGAGGGTTGTTGAGTGCTTGGGCTTATTGTCTGTGCTAGTCCTACCCAAGTTTTAGAGGTTTTACAATGGAAAAAGTCTAGGAAGCGGGTGTAGGCTGCTGACAGATGGTAGAGATGGCATTCGGGTAGACCAGTTCCCTATTACTAAAATTTTAAGTATGTACTGTATTATGTCCTCATCATGTCAAGTTGATTCATTTGATTGATTATAAAATTAATGCACAAAATCAGGCTTTAGACACCCCACCCTTCGAAATACATTGATATCCCAAACTTGTAAAGAACAATTTGTTGTCATTAGTTACATTCAATCCAAACAAGAATCTGTTAAAAAGTGATCAATCTCTCTTAGCAGCCAAATATGAAACACTGTTATTTCTGCATTACTTCAATGTCTAGATCTTACATCTCTGCACTAACAGGCAGTTAGTAAATTGTTGCTACACAGCTGTTGTCGATCAGACAACCTAGGGTTAAAGTACCCTAGGGAGTCTGAAAAATAGTAAAAATAAAAATAAAAAAAAAATCCGAACCCTTGGGAACAGCGATCATAATATAATTATTTCCTCTTAAACTTTAAAAATCAGACACAGGTGGAAGGAAAATCGAAAACTTTGAATTTTAAGAGGGCTAATTTCCAAAATTCAGGGCTCGCAATACAGGATATAGACTGGGATCAGATCTGTCACATTGATATCCTAATGTTAAATGGGAGAGAATTCAATCTATCCTGGTTTTATACTTCTAAATTTATTCCAATAGGCAACAAGTATGAGACGGCTAGATTACACACCCGCTGTGCTTACATTACGTAAAGGGCAATTAATGAAAAAGAGGGCATTAAAAAATATAAATCTGACGGTCCCTGAGGCTTTCTAATACTTACAAAAAATACCCAAATCTGTAAAGAACATAATCGCCAAAACTACAAATGAAAGACAGGTGGCTATGATACAAAACAACATCCCCAGAATTTTTTAAGTATATCATGCAAAAAAAAATGGGTCACAACCGGTTGGACCCCTTTATTCTGAAAATGGGGCATCGGTGACTGGAGACCAAGAGAACGGAGATACTTAATAGGTTTTTTAGCTCCGTTAACAATAGAAGAGAGAACTTCTGACTTGGTGTGCCAATGCGGGTCATTCACCCTGTAATATAGATGATTGGCTGAATGTAGCATATCCAATCTAAGCTCAATAAAATCAATGTGTACAAAGCCCTGGACCAGATGGGTTACACCCGATAGTTTAAAGAACTCAGTTCTTTTATTGCTGTACCACTGTCTAAAATCTTTCAGGGATCCGTAATGTTCTGGTGTGGTGCCATGACTGGCGCAAGCATGTGGTGCAATATATAAAAGGGCTCTAGACTTCGCCAGGCAATACAGGCCTGTAAGCTTAACTTCATTGTGGGGAAAATACTAGAAGGGTTAGTAAAAGACTATATACTGGAGTATGTGACATCTAGAAAATAAGTTGATAACCAGCATGGGGTTTACTAAGAATAGAATTGTCAAAACTAACCTTTCTGCTTCTATGAAGAGGTGAGCAGGTGCCTGGATGGCAGGAGCTTGGATATTGTTGTTCTTGGACTTTGCAAAGGCATTTGACACTGTCCTCATAGACGCCTGATGGGTAACATTAGGCTATTGGTTTTGGGCGAAATCTTGCAATTGGATTGAAAACTGGATGAAGGATCGTATCCAGAGAGTTTGTGGTCAATGATTCCTACTCAGATGGTTCACCAGTTAATGATGGTGTACTCAGGGTCTGTGACTTGGCCCACTACTATTTAATTATTTTTAATGATATAGAGGTAGGAATTAATAGCACTGTGTCTATTTTTGCAGATGACACCAGACTGTGTAGTGTAATACAGTCTTAGGGAGATGTTCATAGGCTGCAGGGTGACTTGGACAAAATGAATGTTTGGTCTCACTTGGCAAATGGGTTTAATCTGATAAAGTAATGTTTGCACCTGGGGGCCAATATCCAAAGCAAAATATGTCCTGTGGGGGAGTAAAATCTGGGAGAGTCCCTTGTTGAGAAGGGACCTGGGGGGTACTAGTAGATCATAAATTGAATACAGCGCATTCGTCAATCAGGCTGCCTCTAAAGCTAGTAGGATCATGTCATGTATCAAAAGTGGATGGACTCTCGTGATAGGGATTGATATTACCACTATACAAGGCACTGGTTCGGCCACTGGAATATGCTGTCCAGTTCTGGGCACCGTCCATAAAAGGATGCCCGGACTGGAGAGGGTTCAACGTAGAGCCACAAAAACTGATAAGGGGTATGGAGGGTCTTAGTTATGAGGAAAGATTAAAACAACTAAATTTATTTAGTCTGGGAAAGAGACGACTACAGGGGACATGATTATTATATAAATATATGAATGTCCATACAAAAAATATGGTGGTAAGTTGTTCCAGATTAAATCAAATCAAAGGGGGGGGCACTGCCTCCGTTTGGAGAAATCAAGGTTTAACCCTAAGGACGCAGGGTATTGTTTGCTAATTTCCTTCGTCTCCATCTTCAAAAAATCCATAACTTTTTCATTTTCCGTGTTACAGTAGCTGTGTGTAGTGGCTTATTTGTGCGTAACAAATTTACTTTCCCATGATTATTTATTATTCCATGCCATGTAGTGGAAGCCGCAAAAAAAATTCCAAATGGGAAAAATTGAAAAAAAACTCATGTGCGTCATGTTCTTGTGGGCTCAGTTTTTCGACTTTCACTCTGCGCCAATAACAACTACTTTATTCTTTGGTTCGGTACAATCGCGGTGATACCAAATTATATAGGTTTTATTGCGTTTTAATACATTTTCAAAATTAAACGAATGTGTACAAAAAAGGAAAAAATTTTTTGCCATCTTCTGACGCTAATAACTTTTCATACTTTGGGCGCAATGGAGCTGTGTGAGGGGTCATTTTTTGCGAAATGACCGACGTTCTCATTGCTACAATTTTGAAGGACTGTGCACATTTGGATCATTTTATTACATTTTTTATGATCCATCTAAAGGTGTAAAAGGTCGCGTTTGGCATTGGGGCGCCATTTGCCGTGCCGTGGATCACCGCCGTCAATAAACCGTTTTATTTTTAAGATCGGCGGCGGCATTTGGACGCGGCGATACCTATGTGTCTGTGATTTTTATATTTTATTATTTTTATATCAGTTTCTAGGGAAAGGGGGTGATTTGAACTTTTAATATTTTATATATTTTTTTACATTTTTTAAACTTTTTTTTTTCTTTTTTTTTCCACTATTTCTTAGACCATCTAGTGTAAATTAACCCTAGATGGTCGATTGCTCCTGCCATATACTGCAATACTACTGTATTGCAGTATATGGCATTTCTGCCACTATACATTACAATGAGCCACAGGCTCATTGTAATGAATATGCGAAGCCTGTATCCTCGGGTCAAAAACGAAACCCGAGGTTACCATGGCAACCGCTCGCCCGCCGCCCCCCCCGATGACGTTCGCTGTGGGAGCGGCGATCGGAGGTAAGATGGCGGCGCCCATGCGCCGCCAAATTTAAAGTGCCGCCGGCGACTTTGCCGGCGGCAGAGAAAAGGTAAACACCCGCGATCGGTGCAGCACCGACCGCGTGTGATGCGATGGGTCTTTGCTGCGATATGCAGCAAGCCCCTCTGTATGAAGAAGGCTCACCCGTGAGCCTTCTCATACACCCTTCATACTCCGTGGCGGATATATCCGTCACGGACGCGTGAAGGGTTATCACCGGAGGCGACAGGGGCTTTTTTATATATGAGAAACGCAATCTGTGAATAGCCTGCTCAGGCGCTGGTCACAGCAGGGACAGCATAGCTTCAAGAGGGTCTAGATGCCTTTTTACAGCTAAATAACATTGATTGTTATGCTATATAGTTGTTTCCCCTAAATCCCTCCTCCATCCATCATCCTACACTTCCTTGGTGTGACTTGATGGACAAGTGTCTTTTTTCAACCGTATAAACTATGAAACTATAAATAAACAGTAAAAATCATAAACACATTAGGTATCGCCGCGTCCGAAAATGCCTGATCTATCAAAATATAATAACGGTTTTTCACTGCGTTTAACCCTGTAACGGAAAATTGCGTCCAAAGTCAAAACTGGCACTTTTTTGCCATTTAAAAAAAAAATTTAAATTCTATGAAAAGTGATCAAAAGGTCGTACAGTCCTAAAAATAATATCATTGAAAACATCATCAAAAGTGCAAAATATGACACCACCCTCACCTCCATACAACGAAGTATGGAAAATTTAACACAGAAGACGGCAAAATAAAAAAAAATTTTTGTTCATGAGGTTTTAATTTTTGTAAATGTAGTGAAACATTATAAAACCTATACATGTGGTCTCCTGTAATCGTACTACCACCCAAGAATAAATTATATGTCATTTGGGCGTGAAGGCAAAGCCGTAATATCCAAGCCCACCAGAATACACCACAAATGCGTTTTTTTTTTTTTCACCATTTTCACTGCACTATTGGAATTTTTTTTTCCTGCTTCCCAGTACATGGCATGGAATGTTCAATGCAATCACTATGAAGTGCAATTTGTTACGCAAAAAATGAGCCGTCACACAGCTTTTTACGTGTAAAAATAAAAAAGTTATAGATTTTTGAAGGTGGGGAGTGAAAAATGGAAATGAAAAAACGGGAAATGGCCCGGTCCTTAACCGGTTAAAGAAGAAGACAGCCACGGCAAGATAAAAATGGGATGGTCACACTATTGACAGTAGGAGATGAAATTCATTCAAATGTTAAAACAAAAGGGAGAAAAAAAATCATCACTTTTCAGGTTCTACTCCTCCCATGTCACCTGTTTTTTCAACAAGAGAATTATTTACCAAAGCCTTGTGTTGTATAGCAGAACATCGCACACCTGTCATCATCCAATCTGCAAACAATGCAGGCAGTCAATTACTGAAAAGGATCATACTATGATAAAGGGGGAGCCTCACATTGAAAGGCTTGAAGATGTAGGTAAAAATAATGGATCTGGTGCAGAAATAGATCTCCCTTAATCAAGTATTATATATTTCAGATAGTTGTTCAGAAATGCTATAAAAGCTAAGCAGCAGATTCCTATGTCATAATTCTAGCAAGGGAGAAATTCTACATGTGATATATAGTATTCATATGATACAAACACAGAATGGCATGTATGGCCCAAGTAATGCAACAATGATAAAAATGTTTTTAAAAAAGCTTTAAAACAATTAAAAACATATACAAAGTAGATGTGTATATCCAGGGACTGCTAACAATAAATCCAAAACTAACTTGTGGTCCCCCTAACCATATAAGGTACCAGAACTGGTGCTTAATCAGACAATAATAGTACCACTGTCCGCCTAATCAAATATAAAGATATCCCCATATGCCCCCACAATCAAAAGTCAACAAAATAAGATATGGGAAAGGTGAAGAGTAAAGTGCTACTGCAATAGACAAAGTGCTAAAAGTCAAAGAATATTCCTCATAATAAAGTGCACAAGGCGGAAAACAAGTTCACCATGTCAAGAAGGGAAAAGCATGAATCCCCACATGTATCACCAACAAGTGGCTTCCTCAGGGGTACTAGGCATAGTAAAAGCACGTATGCATCCAAATATCAATGATTGGGTGAGCCAATAAGGAAAGAACAGCTTACATGTGTCCTGTCGATTGCTGGCATGTCGCGGGAATAGTGCTGCATCTGTGTGCATGCACACAAACGTCGCACAATCGCAGCCTCCCCGAACCTCCTATTAGAGAAGCCTCATATGCACAAGAGCCACATGCCACAGGACATTGGGTTATAGGGTGGTTGTCGTTGTGTCGCACACTGGTAGTCGAAGGAATACGGAGAAATGTTCACAGCAAGATTATTTATTGGTAATCCTGGATGGCTACCTCACTTTTGTGACGACCCTGATATTTTTGACAAAAATGTACATTTAGTTATTTGCTTTACTAATATTTTAATAGTTTTTATGGTGTTTTATTCTCAAGTTATAGAAAGGCTATACAATCAGATTAGTCTATGTTTTTATCATGAGAATATATTAATCTCTTGATACATCCCATAATTTTATTTGCTTTATTAGCAGCTGCCTGGCACTAGTCACTAAAATTAAGTTTACCATCCACCAAAACCCCCGAGTCTTTTTCAGTTGCAGTTTTACAAATTATTTGACTGTTTAGAACATAATTATACTTTTTGTCTCCCTAGTGCAGTGGTGGCGAACCTATGGCACTGGTGCCAGAGGCGGCACTCGGAGGCCTTTCTGTGGGCACCAAGGCCATCACCCCAGAATAAAGTTCACCAGACAGAACTCAAAG
>WNYA01002240.1:8128-45896 GCA_019512145.1 Engystomops pustulosus
CTCGGATAACGAGCACTCGAGCATTTTAGTGCTCGCTCATCTCTACTCACATGTCTTTGCAAGAAAAAATCAATATCCTCCGACAAGCGGCTGGTCAGGGAATTCATCCCCGACACTCTTGGTCTCCCCGGAGGTTCTTCTATGCTCTTATGAATTTTCGGGAGGTAAATACTTATATTCTTTGCTGTTAATAATCCCAATCTTTTCCGCATTCTCTAGGAGCACCACCAGTTCTTTTTGGTATCCATCTGTTGGGTGGTAAGGCTACATGCACACTGCTGTAGCACGGCGGGCACACGGTGACGCGGGGAGAGGAGGAGGGGGAGAGCACTGCTCAACCGCGCCCCTCTCCATAGGGATAAATGGCGCACGACAGGTCCTATCTCTGTCCCGGGTACGGAGCGGTGCGGAGCCGCACCTGTGCTGCACGTACCCCTCCCGTTGGGCGCCGTGAGCCCATAGAAGTGTATGGGGGAGGTATAGCTGAAATGGGTCAAGGGGTAAGTGGGAGGAGAGGGGAGGGACCACGCTGGCAGAACGGTTTGTTTTTTTTTTTGTTTTTTTGTTCTCTTCTTATGGTTGGAATGGCAAGAGAAACACGGTATACTAACCTGGAATATCAGAGGCTCCAGCGACAGGCTGAAAACGCATACAAGTGTTCGATGTCATTTAATAAAACATCTTCCAGCAATTGTGTGTTTAATAGAAACCCATCTGACCCCAGATTACTGTCCACAGATTTAAAAAAAAATGGATAAGTAGAGAATTCACTCCTTTGGTAATACATTCTCAAGGTTTGATCAGTTCTGTACAGGGGATGTGGATTTGAGAGTGAATGACTTTCAGTGGATAAAATTGGGAGATATATCTTTATTCACGGGAAATTGAATGGATCAAATGTTATTTTGGCTTTTGTCATTTACCCCCCCCCACACACGCGGCACATTTGAGGTTCTATGCCTGTTGGTGGAGTATGTTGTGAAACACATGGTAAGTGCCTCTGTGGTTAGGGGGATTTTAACATGATTATGGAGGAGGGGCGAGAGGGATAGACTAAGAGCTTCACAGAATATTGGTATAAACATGGAAAGAAACGAGCAGACTAGCACATTATGTGCAGACTTAGGGTGGTGGGATGTATGGAGGAAATTATATAGGTCACTAGGAGAGCCACTCATGTAGCAGTATGATCCCATCAAACTCTTTCTCGAATCGATTTATGTCTGACAAATACTTCATTCTTCAATATGATCCGAAAAAGGAATTATGAAAACATTACATTATCAGGACCATTCCCGGTAATGATAATATTGAAAGAAAAGAGAATAGTAATGAAGATTTAGGTGGTTGATCCATATTGGAGTACAATCTTGTACTCTAAGATGGATTTAGAGAAAGAGATACAATGGTTTGGGAAATAAACTCTAAGTCAGCAAAATAAGTACAGATGGACACATGAAACTTCATATAAACAAGTGTATTATGGGCAATAATCAAACAGGCTAGAGCCGAATTTGGCCAGGAGAAAAACACTGTTTAAATGGAGACTTGATCGGCAGAACGTGCTGTTATTGATTATCCAAAAGAGGAAAATAGGGAGGATACACAGTCACGGTTACCAGAAAACAGACTAAGTACTTTATGACAGAGAAAGCCCAAGCATCAATCTTCTCCAGGCCGACAGAATCGTTTGTGGAAGGCGCAAACCATGGGAAGGATTTAGCAGCAAAAATACAAAATCAAGGGGAAAAAAAAATCTTATTACTGCAATAAAAGGGGATAAGACGGACGATTATACGGGACCCCATAAAATCCTAGATACATTACGTAGTTTTCTATTGGAACTATATAAAATCAGAAGAACTAGGATTAGGAAAAGAACGATTGGAGGACTACCTCAATGAGATCCCCCTCCAGTGGTGATACACAAAGCACGTGTACCATATCGCAGGAGGAGACACTACAACGCAACTTCCGATTTCACCTTCGCCTTCCCCCCCAACCCTCGTTCCAGACTTCTTCTATTTTCCCCCGCTCGTTACCTTCCCCACCCCTACTTCACTCACCCCCCTCACTTCTCCCATCTTTACCCTTCCCTATTACTTTCCCCCAATCTGCTACTTACATCCTTCTCTAATTCCTCAGATTCTTTCCGAGATCCCCTCACCACCCCCTCCCTGCCGCCACCCTCATCTCCAATACTCTCCAGTCGGTAAAAACTGCCATCTGCGTTCTTACTCCTCCCCAACTAAATCCCCCTTCCTCCCTTACCAGGTAGCAACGTTTCAGCACCCTGCACACCTCGCCTGATGGTATTCTTCTATGACTACAAGCTCTAAGAGTTCAGACTCTATCTTACTCCACCGAACCATAAATAACGAAGATACTTTTTACTGAAGAACAACAAGTTTTCGGGGCCAATGAACCATTGCCGGAAAGAATTAGTATGGACGGAAACACGACCAAACTCCATGGCGGGACCGATAGAAGTTGAGCGCCATTAGACCTGAGAAAAGGATTTTGAAAGAAACTAAAGCCCCTAGTTTCGATTCGTTAGGCCTATAGTAGCACTCTACAGGCCAATCTCATGTTAAATACAGATCTAAAAATTTTCAAAACTGCTGGCTTTAAGGCTGCAGAAAGTGATTACAAATAGTACATAGAGACCAAAATGGCTTTGTGCGGGTCGTAAGACATGGGACGCATCCATAGGCTACAGGCGGCATGAGATGGGAGAGGGGGGGCATCCGCTCCATCCTCTCGATAGACGCAAATTAAAGCGTTTGATAGGGTGGAGTGGAGGGTTCCTTTGGGGCACAATGGGGAAATTGGGCTAGGAGATAAATTTATTAATATGGTTAAAATCATGTATAAAAAGTCCCGACAGCTAGAATTAGAGTGGGAGAGAAAGAGTCAGAAATCTTTAGATTATCACGAGGTACGAGACAGGGCTGTCCTCTCCTCCCCCTTTTGTTTGCCCCTGTACATCGAACCTGTAGCGACTAAAAATTAGGGAAATCGGGAGACATAATAGGCGGAGGAGCTGGTGGTCCTAGTGACAAAATCTGCCTCTACGCCGGACGATGTAGTATTATATCTCCAGGATACCCCAGAAACAATACCAAAAGTTATATGCATGGTAGAAAGGTTCGGTGAGGTATCCGGTTTAAGGGTAAATTGGGGCAAATCTAATATTATGCCCCTTGATAATATAGTGAAAGATTGGGTGAGTAAAGAGAGATATCTGACTTTCACGGACAGATTTAAATACTTAGGCATAGAGGTTTCTAACAATATAGAGGAATTTTATCACCTCAACCTGTCCTTAGTAAAAAATCTGAAGAATAGAATACAGAGTTGGAATGGACTTATGTTGTCTAAGGCAGATAAGATCGGCCTGATAAAAAATGGTCCTCCTACCCCAGATTCTATACACCCTCTCCTCCGCACCTATATGGTTAGATCAATCCTTCTTCAGGTTAATTGAATCAATATTGAATGGATTAATATGGGGAAGAAAACGAGTAAGGCCTCTTGCACACTAGCGTTGCGTTTCACGTCAGGGTGCAATGCGTGAAAAACTGACGTTTTGGGCTGCGTTTTGTTCCATTTTTCTTGGAGTAATTTGCGTTTTTGCGTTTTCAAGCGGTGTGTTAGCGTTGTTTTGCGTTTGTCGGCGCATTTTGACGCGCGTTTCAATGGGAGATCGAGCAGTTTTCAAGGGACCATGGTTTGGGATTAAAAATGTGTTATTTAATTGAAAAATAATGTCTCTGATAATTTGCAAACATCTGCGATCTATTCTTCACTGTTCCGCGGTATATTATCTCCCGACATTTAGCAGATGTGAAGAACAGTGAAGAATAGATAAAAATCATTGTACACAGTGAACACAGGATCATTTAAGAGAAAAAACACAGTGCAGAATAGATTACAGATGTTCTGCACATCTGCTTACTTGTCGGGAGATACGCGCGGAACGCCGCGAACAAAAATAGCATGTGAAGAACAATATATATGTGTGTGAAGAACACATTGCAGATGTTTAAATACATCTGCAATGTTTCTTCACACATATATATTGTTCTTCACATGCTATTTTGTTCGCGCCGTTCGCGCATATCTCCCGACAAGTAAGCAGATGTGCCGAACATCGGTAATCTATCTGCACTGTGTCTGCACTGTGTTTTTATCTTAAATGATCCTGTTCACTGTGTTCACTGTGTCACTGTTTTTATTTTATTCTTCACTGTCTTCACTGTGTTTTATTAATTAAATGATCGTTCGCGAGCAGGGGAAATAATGTTATTCTGGTCACCTAGCAAACCTTACGTTTTAAAACGCATTGCACTCGCATTGCACTTGCAATGATTGCGAGTGCAAGCGTTCTTGATGCATCTCATAGACTTGAATGGGGCGTGAAAATTGCGCGTGACTCGCAAAATAAAGAGCATGCTGCGATTTTGACGCGTGTGCAAACGAACGCAAGCACGCGCGTTCAAAACCACGCTAATGGAGAAAGACCCATTGAATACAATGGGACAGAGTGCAAGCGGAGTTCTGAGCGTCAAATGCACGCGCGAACTCGCGCGTGAAAAAACGCAGTGGAGAAGGGGCCTTAGAATGAAGCTGGAGATGTTATATAAACCAATAGGGGAAGGAGGTTTGGGATACCATTCCTACAAGGGTATACTTGGCCGCACAGATAGGAAGATTAGTGGGAGGAAAGAAATCACTTGTTCCAAAAGTTGATTCGACTGTCTGAGAGTAAACCAGAATCCATGCTGGAATACTAGAGAGCCCTCTTACGAAAGAGGAAAAATGAGGAGGGCTGGGTAGCGGTTAAAGCTAGTTAAAGCCTGGAAAAGTTTTAAAAAATCTTGAGTATACAAGGATATATACAGGAAACTCCTATTTGGACAACTGTAGATCTTAAGAGGAAGTGAGGTCTCTAGACAGACTTTTCTGGTGGAAAGCCGGGGTTAGATATCTCTCTCAGGTTATTGAGGACGGCCACACTTTGCCCTTCACATCACTACAAATAAGAACGGTTTGAAAGAAGGGATTGGCCTACGTATAGACAATTAAATCACATAATTAGAGTAAGACTCACCATATAAGTAACTTAGCCCCAAATGTTTGGACTTATTAGAAACACAAGTAATAGAAAAAGAATCATATCAAAAAATATATTATATAAGAAATAGTTCATAGTCCACTTGAATATAAGGCCCGAAAACAGGTGGGGTGTTATGGTGCAATGAATGAGAAAGAAGGGTGGAGATTCAAAAAAGTGTGAAGAAAAAGGCATCAATTGGAATCACAGATGAGATTAAATTTTCTTTATTCACCCTATATTATAACACCGGCACAGTTATTAAAATGGGTATTAGGAACAATGCAAACTGCTGGAAATGTCAGGCAGCAAATGGCGATTTATTCACGATCTGGCATGCCCGGAGCAGGTTTATTGGGAAGAGATTTGAGAAAAAATACAATCCTGTGATAATCTTGAACCAACAATTACACAGTTATTTTGGGGTTGGGACCAAGAACGATAGACGATCAATATGGAAAATTAATAAATATTGTTTATGTGGCTTTAGTGTTGCCTTGCCGGAAATGGGGTCCCAGGAACACCTAAAATGGAAATGGTTAAACCGGTAAATTAGAAAATGACCAATGGAAAAAATGCTCGGGTCTCCCATTGACTTCAATGGGGCTCGTTATTCGAGACGAGCACTCGAGCATTTTTTTGCTAAAACAGAACAGTAAAAGAACACAGCGCTTAATTACATATTCCAGATGTTTCCTGATGTTTTGCTTGTTAGATCACATTGAAATAACACTATTCTTCACTTTGCAGGTGTGTGCGCGTATCTCAGAACCTATCAGAAGACACTCACCAACATCTGAAAAATAGAATTAAAACATTAAAAACAGTGAACACAGGAGCATGTAAGTGCAGAACACATTGAAAGAACAATATTCTTCACATTCCAGATGTTCCGAACATCTCCGGACCTAGCGGGAGACACGAGCGAACACCTGGAAAGTGAAGAATAGTGTTATTTCAATGTGTTCTTACAAGCAAAACATCAGGAAACATCTGGAATATTTTATTGCCTCTCCGCTGCACTCATTAGTGTGATTTTTGGGCATTTCTCTTTGGAGTTTAAGTGTCGTGTGATAGTGGAGGTCGCCCGTCGTGATTGTGACTCCAATGGTGTGGCTGCAAAAAAATTTTTTTTTTAAAAATGAATATTCCTGATGAATTTATGGGGTGTTGGTCTCTCCCCCCTCCCATATCTTTCCCCAAAGTTTTCCCCTTTTTCAAGTGAAAATCCCCCCTGAAAAAGGTGGATGTATTTGGGCAATCCATTAATGGGGCAAATCTATTGTGAGCGGTAGGCATCCGGTAATCCATAGGTGGGGCATATCTATTCGGGGCTGGATTACGGCCCCTCTCATTCCATCTCCTATAATCAGAACGATTGAATCTATTAAATCTCTCCCTTGTGTCGTGATATGTGTGTGCTGGTTCATAAAACCCTTATATCGTGTGTTTCCCCACTGCTGTGTCTTTTCCTATATCCCATATTTGGTTCCATTGGGGCAGATTTACTTACCCGGTCCATTCACGATCCAGCGGCGCGTTCTCTGCGGGGGATTCGGGTCCGGCCGTGATTCACTAAGGCAGTTCCTCCGCCGTCCACCAGGTGGTGCTGCTGCGCTGAAGTCCGCATAAATGCACTTAAGTTCACCGGCCTATTCCTAGTGAAGGTAAGCACATGTCGAGCGACACTTTTTTTTTTTTAAATGCGGCCATTTTTCCAAATCCGTCGGGTTTTTGTTCGGCCACGCCCCCCGATTTCCGACGCGTGCATGCCAGCGCCGACGCGCCACAATCCGATTGCGTGCACCAAAATCCCGGGGCAATACAGGGGAAATCGGCGCAAATCGGAAATATTCGGGTAACACGTCGGGAAAACGCAAATCGGGCCCTTAGTAAATGACCCCCATTGTGTTTCTAATTCTAGCATACCGATTAGTTGTATCTTGTGAGTGCTCAATCCTTTTACCCTTTACATCTTCATACACCCTAGTGCAGTGGTGGCGAACCTATGGCACGGTTGCCAGAGGTGGCACTCGGAGCCCTTTCTGTGGGCACCCGGTCCATCGCCCCAGCACAGAATTTGCTAGACATGACTCAAGGTTTCCTCCTGCGGTCCAAAACTATTTTAAAGCGACACCTCCTTGGCTGCCAGGACTACACAAGGTATGGACAGCGATGGATTATGGTTGGAGCTCCTGCTCTGGGTCCCCTGATTCTTCCTGTTCAGGGGACCCTGGAAGGAAGCTACGATCCAAATTTTCTTTCCATTGTATTGCTGTGCTCAGAACGCCATTAGGATTAAGACTTATGATACAGTTGGGATCAAAAGGTTACATTGTCATCTTGGCACTTTGCGACATAAAAGTAGGTTTTGGTTGTAGTTTGGACACTCTGGGGGTCATTTACTAAGGGCCC
Source organism: Engystomops pustulosus (assembly GCA_019512145.1). NCBI lineage: Eukaryota > Metazoa > Chordata > Amphibia > Anura > Leptodactylidae > Engystomops > Engystomops pustulosus. The sequence goes on from WNYA01002240.1 coordinate 15,660, forward strand.
GATTCGCGTTTTCCCGACGGGTTACCCGAATATTTCCAATTTGCGCCGATTTTCCCTGTATTGACCAGGGGACGGAAATCGGGGGCGTGGCCAAACGAAAACCCAATGGATTCGGAAAAAAAAAAAAAGTGTCGCGGGACTCGCGCTTACCTTCACTCGGTCCGGCTTGGTGAAGATCAGTGCCTTCTGATAAACTTCAGCGCAGCAGCGACACCTGGTGGATGTCGGAGGAACTGCCTTAATGAATCCTAGCAGGACCCGAATCCACCACAGAGAACTCGCCGCTGGATCGCGAATGGACCGGGTAAGTAATTCTGCCCCTCTGTGTGTAAAAGGTTTGCCATCACTGCCCTAGTGGGTATTTCTCCAATCTTGGACAGTGAGTGTTCCTCTACTGGTGTATCATTCTTTTTCTGCCACCTATATACCTGTTTCTTCTCGTAGTCCATTTCTACTTTCTGAAATTTTTTTGTTTTCTTGTCCTAATCTCACTATTAACCTTTCGTCTATTCCTCTGACAGTTATTTGATAAATATATGTAACCATCCAATAAATTTTTAGTAGCTCCTCCAGTATTTGCCTCTAGAGATGAGCGAGCACTAAAATGCTCGGGTGCTCATTATTCGACTCCCACCATAGGTCTCTAAATCTCCTCTCTCACCTAACCTCCCCTCCCCTCCATCCCGGGCCCAACTCCGTTTTACCATATATACAAATCATGCTTTATTATTTACATGTACTGTCCCCCATGTTGCACCAATATCGAACCTTCCTAAAGACCTTGTAGGTCTAACCACTTCGTTGCTTCTTCAGCAGTTGCAAAGAACCAGGTCTTCTCTTTATATATAATACGCAACTTAGTAGGGAACATAAGAGCATATTGTATTTTTGCCTCCAGCAATCTTTTTTTAACCCCTTTAAAACTGGCCCTTTTCAGTTGTGTATCCCTGGAGAAATCGGGGTATCGAGGATTTCTCTTTCACGTTTGAGTGTCGTGTGATAGTGGGGGCGCCCCACTAATATTCCTGATGAATTTATGTACATCGATATATATATATGTGCCAAATCTTATCCAAATTCAGTTTTGTCGCAAATTTCAAACCTTTATTGAGAACCTTTACCTGCCCCTCACTCAGTATTGCTTAAATGAAGCACGGCAGATTTTACATCTCCTTGGGGTTTTTTTTGGAGTGGTTCAGATGTCCCTCTTTTGTGTCCCCCTCTCCTAATTTTCTTTTTATTGGGGTGTTGGTCTCTCCCCCCTCCCATATCTTTCCCCAAAGTTTTCCCCTTTTCCAAGTGAAAATCCCCCCTGAAAAAGGTGGATGTATTTGGGCAATCCATTAATGGGGCAAATCTATTGTGAGCGGTAGGCATCCGGTAATCCATAGGTGGGGCATATCTATTCGGGGCTGGATTACGGCCCCTCTCATTCCATCTCCTATAATCAGAACGATTGAATCTATTAAATCTCTCCCTTGTGTCGTGATATGTGTGTGCTGGTTCATAAAACCCTTATATCGTGTGTTTCCCCACTGCTGTGTCTTTTCCTATATCCCATATTTGGTTCCATTGGGGCAGATTTACTTACCCGGTCCATTCGCGATCCAGCGGCGCGTTCTCTGCGGGGGATTCGGGTCCGGCCGGGATTCACTAAGGCAGTTCCTCCGACGTCCACCAGGTGGCGCTGAAGTCCGCCGAGGACCGCCGGAATGCACTGGAGTTCACCGGCCTATACCCGGTGAAGGTAAGCGCGAGCCCCACAACCTTTTTTTTTTTTAAAAAAAAACGGCATTTTTTTCGAATCCATTGGGTTTCCGTTCGGCCACGCCCTCCATTCACGTTTTCCCGACGTGTTACCCGAATATTACCGATTTGCGCCGATTTTCCCTGTATTGCCCCGGGATTTCGGCGCACGCGATTGGATTTTGGCACATCGGCGCTGGTATGCACGCGTCGGTAATTGGGGGGCGTGGCCATACAAAAACCTGACGGATTCGGAAAAACCGCCGCATTTTTAAAAAATAAAAGTGACGCAGGACTCGCACTTACCTGCACTCGGTCCGGCTTGCTGAAAATCAGTGCATTCCGATGCTCTTCAGCGCAGCAGCGCCACCTGGTGGACGGCGGAGGAACTGCCTTAGTGAATCCCGGCCGGACACTAATCCACCGCAGAGAACGCGCCACTGGATCGCGAATGGACCGGGTAAGTAAATCTGCCCCTATGGGTCTAAAAGTTTTGCCATCGCTGCCCTAGTGGGTACTTCCACAATCTTGGACAGTGAGTGTTCCTCATTCTTTTTCTTCTCGTAGTCCATTTCTACTTTCTGATATTTGTTATGTTTTCTTGTCACTCTCAGCCTTTCGTATATTCCTCTGACAGTTGTTTGATAAATTTATGTAAATGGTTTGAATTTTATTCTCCTCAATTCCTTCATTTATTTTCATCCTTTTTCCTAATGCTGATGATGAAGGAAATAGCATAAAAGGAGCACTGTTTTTTTATGTGGCTAATTCGGGAGTGTAGCTCCTCCAGTATTTGCCTCCCTTGTTCCAGATACTGCAACACAATTTTTTCCCCCAGAATAGGAGACTTCTCTCTTATTTGTTCTGGCTAATCATAGTATCATAGTGTCATAGTGTCATAGTGTCATAGTGCCATAGTGCCATAGTGTCATAGTATCATAGTATCATAGTGTCATAGTATCATAGTGTCATAGTATCATAGTATCATAGTATCATAGTGTCATAGTGTCATAGTGTCATAGTATCAAGTAGCATATTCTCATAGTATCATAGTATCATAGTGTCATAGTGTCATAGTGTCATAGTATCATAGTGTCATAGTATCATAGTGCCAGTATCATAGTATCATAGTGTCATAGTGTCATAGTGTCATAGTGCCATAGTGCCATAGTGCCATAGTGTCATAGTGTCATAGTGTCATAGTATCATAGTATCATAGTGTCATAGTATCATAGTATCATAGTATCATAGTGCCATGGTATCATAGTGCCATAGTGTCATAGTGTCATAGTGCCATAGTGTCATAGTGTCATAGTGTCATAGTGTCATAGTATCATAGTATCATAGTATCATAGTGTCATAGTATCATAGTGTCATAGTATCATAGTATCATAGTGTCATAGTATCATAGTGTCATAGCTCTCTGCTATCCCTGCTGTGCTCTGCGCCTAAGCTCTCTGCTGTCCCTGCTGTGACCAGCGCCCGCTCGTCTGCTGTCCCATGCTGTGCTCTGCTCCTTGAGCTCTCTCTGCTGTCTCCGCTCCTGTGCTCTCTGCTGTCCCTGCTGTGACCTGCTCCTGAGCTCTCTGCTGTCCCAGTGTGCTCTTGCTCCTGTGCTCTCTGCTGTCCCGCTGTGACCTGCTCCTGAGCTCGGTTGCTTCCGCTGCTGTCCTCGTGCGCCTGAGCTCTCTCTGCTGCTTGTCCCTGCTGTGACCACCCCCTGAGTCCTCTGGCTGTCCCTGCTGTGTCCAGAGCCTGAGCTCTCTGCTGTCCCTGCTGTGTCCAGAGCCTGAGCTCTCTGCTGTCCCTGCTGTGACCAGAGCCTGAGCTCTCTGCTGTCCCTGCTGTGACCAGCGCCTGAGCTCTCTGCTGTCCCTGCTGTGACCAGCGCCTGAGCTCTCTGCTGTCCCTGCTGTGGCCGCAGCGTCCTACCTCCTGTCCCTGCTGTGACCAGCGTCTGAGCTCTCTGCTGTCCCTGCGGTACCAGAGGCCTGAGCTCTCTCGCTGTCCCTGCTGTGTCCAGAAGCCTGAGCTCTCTGCTGGTCCCCTCCTGTGTCCTGCCTGAGCTCTCGTCGCTGTCCTGCCTCTGTGACCAAGCGCCTGAGCTCTCTGCTGTCCCTGCTGTGACCAGCGCCTGAGGCTCTCTGCTGTCCCTGCTGTGACCATCCCCTGAGTCCTCTGCTGTCCCTGCTGTGTCCAGAGCCTGAGCTCTCTGCTTCCCTGCTGTGTCCAGAGCCTGAGCTCTCTGCTGTCCCTGCTGTGACCAGAGCCTGAGCTCTCTGCTGTCCCTGCTATGACCATAGCCTGAGCTCTCCGCTGTCCCTCTGCTGTGACCACGCGCCTGAGCTCTCTGCTGTCCCTGTGCTGTGACCAGCGCCCTGAGGCAGGCTTCTCACAGATTGACAGTTCTCATAGTAAAAAGCCCTGTCCCCTCTTGTGATAAAAACCTTGATTTCTCCAAACAGAGACATGGCTCCCCCCCCCCCCCCAGGGCTCTTATCCACCCTCCTCTCGCATAGGAGACCTCCAGTCTTATAAGTAAAGTTGGGGGGGATTATTTGCATTATAACTACCCTAATGCTTTAGAGAACAACTCTTAGTTCTGGCTTACGCCCCTATTGTGACCAGTGATCAGGTTACAGGACTCTGCTTACCTACTGTGTACTATATGAGTAACAACACCAAGCTTTACTGCTATACCGGTAACAACCCAAGCTTACTGTAGATGGATATAGTAACACGCACCAAGCTTACTACTGTATGGAATATGGTAACAGCACCAAGCTTAACTGTATGGATATGGTAACAGAACAAGCTTGCTGCATAGCATGTGGGTAACTGCTCTAAGCTTACTGTATGGATATGGTAAAAGAACCAAGCTACTGCAAGATATGGTCCTGCTCGAAGCTTACTGTATGGATATGGTAACAGGCAACCAAGCTTACATTATAGACATGGTAACACTAAGCTTACATTATCAGACATGGTAACAGCACTAAGCTTACTGTATGGTATGGTAACAGCACTAAGCTTACTGTATGGATATGGTAACAGCACTAAGCTTACTGTATGGATATGGTACAGCACTAAGCTTACGTGTATGGATATGTAACAGCACCAAGCTGTACATTATAGACATGGTACGCACTAAGCTTACATTATAGACATTGGTAACAAAGCACTAAGCTTACTGTATGATATGGTAACAGCACTAAGCTTACTGGTATGATATGGTAACAGCACTAAGCTTACTAGTATGGATATGGTAACAGCACTAAGCTCACTGTATTGGATATGTAACAGCCACTAAGCTTACTGTATGGATATAGTAACAGCACCAAGCTTCTGTATGGATATGGTAACAGCACTAGCTTACTGTATGGATATGGTACAGAACCAAGCTTACTGCATAGATATGGTAACGTGCTCTAAGCTTACTGTATGGATATGGTAACAGCACCAGCTTACATTATATAACATGGAACACCACTAGCTTACTGTATGGATTGGTAACAGCACTAAGCTTCCTGTAGGATATGATAATACAGACACCAAGCTTACATGTATAGACCATGTAACAAGCACTTAACGCTTACTGTATTGGATATGGTAACGCACTAAGCTTACTGTATGGATATGGTAACAGCAAACTTACTGTATGGATATGGTCCAGCAACTAAGCTTACTGATATGGATATGGTAACAGCCAATAGCTTAACTGTATGGATATGGTAACAGAACCAAGCTACTGCATATATGGTAACTGCTCTAAGCTCACTGTATGGATATAGTAACAGCACTAAGCTCACTGTATGGATCTGTGGTAACAGCACTAAGCTCACTTTATGGATATGGTAAGCACATAGCTTACTGTATGGATATGGTAAAGCACTAGCTCACTGTATGGATATGGTAACAGCATCTAAGCTCACTGTATGGATATGGTAACAGCCCTTAACTTACTGTATGGATATAGTGACAGCACTTAGCATTACTGTATGGATATGGTAACCTGCACTAAGCTTACTGTATGGATATTGGTAACAGCACTGCTCCACTGTATGGATATGGTAACAGCACTAGCTTCACTGTATGGGATATTGTACAGACACTAACTCATATTATAACATGGTAACAGCACTAAGCTTACTGTATTGATATGGTACAGCACTAGCTTACTGTATGGATATGGTAACAGCACTAGCTTCACTGTAGGATATCGGTGACAGAACTTAGCTTACTGTATGGATATGCTAACGACACTAGCGTCACTGTAACTGTGATATGCGCAACAGCACTAAGCTCACTGTATGGATATGGCAACAGCACTAAGCTCACGTATGAATGGTACCAGCACAAGACCTACTGTTTGTATATGGTAACAGCACTAAGCTTACATTATAGACATGGTAACAGACAAGCTTATTGTATAAAGGGGGATGGTCCTCAGGTTACAAGCAAAAAAAAATAAATATTTTTTATAATTAAATATGCCCCACTATACTCGGCCACACCCCTCTCCGGGTCCGCCCCAGGTACTGTGTGTGTATGTATATTACATTAGTGTATGATCTCTTATATATCAGTTGTAGTTATGTGCACTGTGTATGTTCCTGTGTTCTCCAGTTATTGTCTTGTATTTCGACATCATGTGACACTTCTGGGGAACAACCAAAAGACTGCAAACCTCAGCTTCCGGTGCGCTGACAACCACGGTGCCTCACTCTACATACCAACGTATTACATGGTGAGTACTGTCTTGACGCTGATGTCCCAGAGCGCCCCTCTGCACCATACAGAAAGTGTTACATTGCACCATATAGCAGTGTTACCTGGGCACCATGTAGCAGTGTTATCTGTGCACCATGTAGCAGTGTTACCTGTGCACCATGTAGCGGTGTCACCTGTGCACCATGTAGCGGTGTTACCTGTGCACCATGTAGCGGTGTTACCTGTGCACCATGTAGCGGTGTTACCTGTGCACCATGTAGCAGTGTTATCTGTGCACCATGTAGCAGTGTTACCGTTGGCACCATGTGCGGTGTTACCTGTGGCACCATGTAGCGGGTTCCCTGTGCACCATTTAGCATTTCCCCTGTGCACCATGTAGCAGTGTTCCCTGTTGCACGCATGTAGGCAGTGCTTCTCCTGTGCACCATGTAGCAGTGTTCTCCCTGTGCACCATGTAGCAGTGTTCCCTGTGCACCATGTAGCAGTGTCCCTGCTCCATAGCAGTGTTCTCTGTGCACCATTGTAGCAGTGTTCCTCGTGTCTCATGTGTAGCAGTGTTCTCTGTGCACCATGTAGCAGTGTTCTCTGTGCACCATGTAGCAGTGTTATCTGTGCACCATGTAGCAGTGTTATCTGTGCACCATGTAGCAGTGTTATCTGTGCACCATGTAGCAGTGTTATCTGTGCACCATGTAGCAGTGTTCTCTGTGCACCATGTAGCAGTGTTCTCTGTGCACCATGTAGCAGTGTTCTTCTGTGCACCATGTACACATGTTTCTCTGTGCCCATGTAGCAGTGTTCTCTGTCACCAGTAGCGTGTTCTCTGTGCACCATGTAGCAGTGTCTCTGTGCACCATTAGCTGTGTTCTCTGTGCACCAGTATCAGTGTTCTCTGTGCACCCATGTAGCAGTGTTCTCTGTGCACCATGTAGCAGTGTTCTTTGCTTAACATGTGGCACCTCTGTTAGCATGTGGTTCTCTTGTGCACCATGTAGCATGTGTTTCCTCTGTGCACCATGTAGTCAGTGTTCTCTGGTGTCACCATGTCACAGTGTTCTCTGTGCACCATGTAGCATGTGTTCTCTGTGCCCATGTAGCAGTGTTCTCCTGTGCACCATGTACAGTGTGTGCACCATGTACAGTTTCCTGTGGCACCATGTAGCAGTGTTCTCTGTGCACCATGTAGCAGTGTTCTCTGTGCACCATGTAGCAGTGTTCTCTGTGCACCATGTAGCAGTGTTCGCCTGTGTGTACACTCTCTGTAATGCAGTGTTCTCTGTGCACCATGTAGCAGTGTTCTCTGTGCACCATGTAGCAGTGTTCTCTTGCACCATGTAGCAGTGTTCTCTGTGCACCATGTAGCAGTGTTCTCTGTGCACCATGTAGCAGTGTTCTCGTGCACCATGTAGCAGTGTTCTCTGTGCACCATGTAGCAGTGTTCTCTGTGCACCATGTGCACATGTTCCGTGTGGCACCATGTAGCAGTGTTTCTCTGTGCACCATGTAGCAGTGTTCTCTGTGCACCATGTAGCAGTGTTCTCTGTGCACCATGTAGGGGCATGTCCGTGATGTAGCATTGCTCGTGTCACCATGTAGCAGTGTTCTCTGTGCACCATAGTAGCAGTGTTCTCTGTGCACCATGTAGCAGTGTTCTCTGTGCCCATGTCCATGTCGCAGTGTTCTCTGTCACCATGTCAGTCGCAATGTGTTCTCTTGCACATGTAGCAGTGTTCTCTGTGCACGCACCATGTAGCAGTGTTCTCTGTGTGCACCATGTAGCATTGTTCTCTGTGCACCATTTAGCAGTGTTCTCTGTGCACCATGTACAGTGTCTCATGTGCCCCATGTATCAGTGTCTCTGTGCACCATGTAGCAATGTTTCTCTGTGCACCATTAAGCAGTGTTCTCTCTGTGCACCATGTAGCAGTGTTCTCTGTGCACCATGTAGCAGTGTTTTCTCTGTTATAGCACCATGTATCGCAGTGTTCTCTGTGCACCATTAGCAGCAGTTTTTCTCTGTGCCATGTAGTCAAAGTGTTCTCTGTGCACCATGTAGTCAGTGGTTCTCTGTGCACCATGTAGCAGTGTTCTCCTGTGCACCATGTAGCAGTGTTCTCTGGGCACCATGTAGGCAGTGTTTCTGTGCCCCATGTAAGCGTGTTTCTTGTGCCACCATGTATCAGTGTTCTCTGTGTCCCCATGTAGCAGTGTTCTGTTGCACCATTCATGTTCTGTGCACATGGCAATGTTTGTCCCATGTAGCAGTGTTCATCTTGCGACCATGCAAGCAGTGTTCTCTGTGGCACCATGATAGCAGTGTTCTCTGTGCACCGTACATGTATCGTCACCGTGTCGTGCTGGCACGCTTGCGTGTTACTGGCCCCATGTGTAAGTTATCGGCACCTGTGCTATCTTGCAACATGTAGCAGTGTTATCTGTGCACCATTGGCAGTGTTATCTGTGGCATCCCATGTAGCAGATGTTATCGTTTGGCACCATGTAGCATGTTATCTGTGCACCATTTACAGTGTTATCTGTGCACCATGTAGCAGTGTTATCTGTGCACCATGTTAGGCAGTGTTACTGATGCACCATGTATGCAGTGGTCTATCTGTGCACCATGTAGCAGTGTTATCTGTGCACCATGTAGCAGTGTTATCTGTGCACCATGTAGCAGTGTTATCTGTGCACCATGTAGCAGTGTTATTTGGACTACATATAGAAATCTTTGGGGGCTTCTGTGGTCCAGGACAGAACCTCAGATATGAATGACACCTGATCTTCTGTTTTGCTTTCCCTATAGTACAAAGCGGAGAGAACATGCACTATGTCCAGAGACAATGCTGGAACTACAAGAGCTGCAAACGCAGCGGTAGAACGTCATCCCCGTCCTATAAGATCCGATTCAGCAGCGACTGCTGCGCTGAAGACAACTGCCTGACGCCGATCCCCGTCTGTAGGTGTTATGGGGGTCCCATCTCTATCTGTTATACAGGCGGATTAGTGACATCTGTGACCCCCTACAATCACTCATACAGGGGTCCTGTTCAGCCCAAGTAATGGCCATCCAGAAGCTGCTCAGTTTGGATCAGATCTCTGCGGCTCTAGGGAATCCCCAGCACAGTTCCACTAAAGATGGAGAGGGGGAGGGGGTGGGTGGGGGATTCCTCTAGACCAGCAGAGAGTTATCAAGGGAATCCTATCTGACTGCTCTTAACAAAATTATTAGACATGGGCCACTTGTATCAAAGCTCACTTTTGTTTCTGTTATTTGTGAGCCTTGTCATTCAGTTCAGCCACACCGTGTTTCGCACAAGTGTTTTTGTACAGACGCCAAACGTAGCCCTGCAGCAAAAAAAACTGCTTTCTCCCTCCATCTATCCTACAAATCCGATTGTTTGGGCCGATGATAATACATCACTACTAATGCATTGAACTAGACGCACAATAGGCGCAACTACACACTCCAAGCGTAAGGTACGTAAACGAAGACATTGACAACATGAGACACATGCAGATACAGTCACTGCCAGCACAAAGCGCAGCAAGATATACGACTTACTACATGCAGACATTATCAGATACCACAATACATACCGACACTAGTCAGAAACAGAAGTACAACGAGCACTAGACTTATCAACTATACACGCAGACACTAGTACAATAATACAGGACATTACATACAACGACCGTACAGAACTACAGAGATACATCAATTCAATACTAGACATAATACAACTACACCTGCAGACACTAGTACCGATAATACAGACATTACATACACCTGCAGGAACCACTAGTACAGATACATACAGACATTACATACACTGCAGACACAGTACAGATAATACAGACATTACATACACCTGCAGACCACTAGTACATATACGACATGTACATACACTGCAGACAACTAGGTACAGATAATACATACATTACATCCACCTGCAGACACTAGTACATATACATAGACATTACATACACTGCAGACACGGTACTATCGATAATACAGACTTACATACACGCAGACCTAAAGTACAACTTACATATGCACCCAGTCCGTAACAACATTAAACACTGCAGACACTAGAACAATAATACAGACTGAGCATCACTCTGTAAACAACACTATACAAGCCAATACAGAACACAAGACATTAGATATACAGACATATACCAGACACCTTAACGTAACTGCAGAACCTAGTACAGATATACAACATTACATAACTCCCCCTACAATATCTAAATCAGAGACACTGATACAGATAATACATACATAACTACATACACTGCAGACACTAGTAACGATAATACAGACTTTCATACCTGCAACCATTACAGATAATACACACATCTCAATACACTGCGACACTAGTACAGATAATCATACTTACATACATCCTCAGACCACTATACTATAGATACGACATATACACAACTGCAGAGGACAACTAGTACAGATAATCAGAATTAATACATACAGACCCTAGTTACAATAATACAACATTACATATACACTGCAGAACCTATACAAGATAATCAGACACACATACACTGCAGACACTAGTACAGATAATACGACACTACATCACACTGCAGACAATAGTAACAGAACCAGACATACATACAACACTCCACTATTAGTCAGAAATCCAACTACATACACGCGACACCTAGTACAGATAATACAACATTACTACCACTGCAGACACTAGTACAGATAATACAGACATTACATACACTGCAGACACTAGTACAGATAATACAGACATTACATATACTGCGACACTATCGCTAATACAGACTTACATACACTGCAGACCTAGTAACAAGATAATACAGACATTACATTCACACTGCATACCACTAGTACAGATAATACAGACTTACATACACGGTGCATACACTAGTAACAGATAATACAGACATTACATACACTGCAACACTATTAAATATCGACATCTACATACACTGCACGACACTATACAGATAATACAGACATTACATACACTGCAGACACTAGTACATATATACAGACATACATACAACTGCAGACCACTAGTACAGATAATACAGACATTACATACACTGGCAGACACTAGTACAATAATACAGACATTCCTACACTGCAGACACTAGTTACAGATTAATACAGACATTCCATACTGCAGACACTAGAAAAAATTACAGATAATACACACTCGACATTACCTAACTAAATACGACAGTACAGACTAGTACAGATAAGACAGACACGACAGACACTAGTACAGTAATATAGACGTTGCATACACTCATGTCGGACGGGGCCCGCGAGGACCGGAGAATCCTCCGTTGGCCCCGATACTTTGGTGTGGCCCCCCCCTGGTAGGTGGAGAGAAACGTTTTTCATTAAAAACAAAAAAAAAAAAAAAAAATCGGCACCGAAGGAACCCCCCCCCGGGTGGGGGGGGGGGGCGGGTTTCCGAGGGGTGGTCGGGTTGATAGGGGGGTCCCGCGGGGACCAGGCGCAGGCGGTCTTCATTTCCCCCGCATGCGCCTGCCACTGTACAATGGTACAATGGTAAAGTCCCTTTGATGAGGTCATTCCCATGTTACGGAGAGCTACTCAGCATGTACCGATAGAAGCTGCCCTGGGGTATTTGAAGTTATGCTGCACCTGTAATGTAATATAGGGGGCAAGGGGGAAATAGTGGGGTGCATGTAAATATCCGGTAATGTCGGGGGTGCAAGGTGGGATGGGTGGGTGGCAGTGTCATATACATGTAATGGTAGGGGTGGCAATGGGGGAATGTGGGGGTGCAGTGTAAATACTGTAGTAGGGGTCAAGGGGGGAATGTGGGGGTGCCGTGTAATATACATGTAATTAGGGGTGCAAGGGGGGGAATGTGGGGGTGCAGTGTATACATGTAATTTAGGGGTGCAAGGGGGGAATGTTGGGGTGCGTGTAATATGACATGAATGTAGGGGTGCAAGGGGGGAAGTGGGGGTCAGTTTAGTATACATGTAATGTAGGGGTTGCAAGGGGGGAATGTGGGGTTGCAGTGTAATGACTGTATGTAGGGGTTCAGGGGGTATGTGGGGGTGTCAGTGTAATCCTGCATGTTTAGTGTAGGGGTGAAAGTCGGGGAAATGTTGGGGGCAGTGTATCGCTGGCATGTAATGTAGGGGTGAAAGTTGGCATTGTTAACTGGCCCCTACATACTGCATATACCCTGCACCCCCACATGCCCCCTTGCCCCCTTCATTACTGAATATTACCCTGCACCCCCACATTTCCCTTGCACCCCACATTACATGCATATTACACGCTGCACCCCACTCCGCCCTTGCCCCCTACATTACATGCAAGGGATTGTGGGTGCAGTGTAAGATGCATGTATTTAGGGGTGCAAGGGGGGATGTGAGGGTGCAGTGATTATACCTTTTTCAATTGTAGGTGCAATGGGGGATGTTGGGGTTTGCAGTGTAACCTGCATGTAATGCTAAGGGTGTGCAAAGGGGGAATGTGGGGTTCATTGTAACCTGCAGTAAGTTATGTTGTGAACAGTGGGGAAGTGGGGTGCAGGTGTCCCATCGGCGTGTATGTATGGGTGCAATTCTAGGGGCGCGAAATGTGGATGTAATATAATGTGGGGGGGTGGGGGGGGGCGCACAGCAGGGATTGTTGTCCGGTGCTGATGTACCCCCACCAAACTCGTCGCCCTCCTAAAAGGTGGGGTGCAGGGTGATCATACGCAGGATGTAATGGGTAATTTGTACGTGTGCGGTGATGCAGGTGCTCGGTGTGAGCCCACCTGCGATGTAATGTTGGGGTACAGGTGTACATGGATGCTCTGCTATCTTGTCTTGCGAAGTTCCGATTGGTTCTCGTATCCTCAACGAGATAGTACATGTTATAGGGGGTGCAGGGTGACATGGATGTATGTGGGGGTGCTCGGGTGACATGATGTAAGGTGGGGTTGCAGGGTACATGGATATTGTGGTGGGGTGGCAGGGGGGACATGGTATGTAATGTGGGGTGTCAGTGACACTGGATTTAATGTGGGGGTGCAGGGTGACATGGAGTGTAATGTGGGCGTAGTAACAGTGGTTCGCAACATGTTGGGCGTAAAGTTAAATCCGTGCGGGTGCGGCATTTTGTGCACTTGGCACCTGGTACTAATTGGGGGTGCAGGGTGAATGGTATTAATGTGGGGTGCAGGTGTGTGGCATGGTCGGAGTACATGAGCGAATGTGTGCAGTTGGTGTGGCGTCGTTGCGTTGTCGACATCTGGCGCGATGTCTAAATCTAGTGGTTTTGTGCATGGCACATACCCTGTGCGGATGTAACCTTGGGTGCAGGTTACATGGAGGAATGTGGGTGGGGCGTCGGTTTGCCATCTCCCCATCTGCATGGTACGCTGTGGGGGTGCGGTCTGATGCATTAGGTGTAATTTGGGGGGTGCATGTGTGTGACCGGATTATGTGGGGTGCTGGGCATGCTGTGACCTGGATGTAATGTGGGGGTGTCAGGGTGGCCACTATGATTAATGATTTGTGGTGCTGTTCTTTGCTCATTGGACTCCGGTAATTGTGGTGTGTGGTGTGTCAACGGCGGGTGACAAATGTCCACCCGTAGTAACACTACACTCTCGTTTAATTCCAATGTCGTTGTGGGGGGGGGGATCCACTACAATCCTGCACATCTTTCGTCGCGGACTTTGGGCGTGGACACATCTCGCCTGGTGTAACTGAATGCTTCTCTAAGTCGATTCCTTCACGCGTAACACTTTACTGACATATCCCTATACCGGAAGAAGAATTGTGATTCGAATCTGCACGCACTCCCAGCCCTGTACAACAACACTTATCCAGACTGTGGATATAACATACACGCTCCTGATTGAAGGTCTTGCTTGTTCATAATGTCATAAGGTGGGGGAGAATGAGAAAGGATGGTAACTTGTGAGGTCATGGTCACACTATATGACGTTGTGCGTTTGCACACTTTAACCATTTAGAGCGCAGCCAGAGTCGGTGCCGGGCCTACTATTAAACTGACTGCTAGTACTTAGATGCCTGCGACTCTAGAAGAGAGAGGAATTACAGAGAATATCCTCCGACGATAGACGTCATGTGTGTGGAGTTTTTGGATTTACAGTAATTGCTGTGGTTACACAGTGTCTCCCCCTCTGATTGTACCCCCCCAACCACCGCCCCGGGCTGTATGTATGCAAGATACAGCAGTGACATCAACCACCACAGAGGTCGGACCGCTCCTGTGCAGCCCTGCCTTCCGCCTGTAATTTACAAGACCACTGACCACAGCCCATGACCCTGCGCGGCTGCTGGTTGTGATGTCACTGCTGCGCCTCTGTAGCCATACAAAACCCGCTGGTCATGGGTCGCATCGCTTCACAACGCTGCTTACACAGCTCCGCAGAGCTCTAGCGGTAGTTATACTACAGCGTGATGTGTCTCGTGAGCTGGGTGGGTTTTGGCCACATTGAGTTCCTGATGTGTGTTCACACATTGCATTTAGGACCACCCGGCACTCGCACTGGAATTTGCCTTCCTAAAAATTATTCAAGTGCTGAATGAGTTGTACCGCAGTCATGTACTCCGCTTTTCTGATATTGCCATTGAATATTTGGCAAAATCCATCACATGCATTGGCTCGGCAAGGAGAACAGTGCTTGTCTTTTTAATGTGACTATCTGGCAGCCATCATCACGCTACCACCCCGACAGTCCTTTGACGGATACTCGCGCTCCCCTGGAGCAAACTGCTATGGCTCCTAGTGGAACAATGCTGACTCTCAGAACATTCTGCGCTCAGAGACAACATTCTAGCTAACTCTGCCAGTGGGGCACCGTACTGTACCCCGGTCCGTTCGCAGCTCTCATCGCGTCGCGTGCGCGAAGCGTTCCTCTTTCGCATATCGCCTCGGCTAAGTTCGCGGCCGTGTCCCTGAGTGTCCAGATGTCCGCAGGCTTCCACATTCGTGGTCTCCCCACCATCTCCGTTCCGTCGTCCTAACTCTCAATGTGTACAGCTATGTTCACAGCACTATAGCTAGCATCAGCCCGAGTGGGCAGCTGCTATGCCTTGCGCCGGACACGGGGCCGACGCCAACTGTCCCCCCATCACGTCGTTGGAGATGGGCCTCGGAAATACCGCGCGGGGTGGGCACCAGATCGTCACAGCATGCCTATGTAATGCAAGGGTGCATCAGGTATGGCTCATTTTCTCTATACGGCATTCCGACTGACACATTGTTTTTTTAAATGCGGGGGCGGTTTGTCCGAAGCCGTCGGCTTTTTTTGTTCGAGTATCCCCTAGCGCCTCGTCCACACTGCACTAACCGTACTACACCTGTGATAACGCCCTGGTATTTCTGGTTCCCGCCGAAATTGAGTTGAGCAAGTGGCGGGACGTCCACCACTAGTCACAACTTATTTCTACTTAAGATGTGATATGGAATTGCTGCTGCGCCGCCGGTGGCGCCATTATCACACCTAATCCCATTGATCATACCGAGCCCTCCCTGCACCGCCTCACGGTGAGCTCGGGGTCTGAACCTTGCCACCTCTCTCCAACTCTCATGTGCCATCCTCCTGCCTTCTCCGCTGATCCCGATGGCCGATATCATATCCCGCATAATTAATCGACGGGCGTGGGGGGGAGGCTTGTGGCCTCGGTTCTGGGTCCGTCCTGTCTTGTCTAACTGTCCATCGCCAGTCATTTCGGATAACGGCATGCTACCCTGCGGCTCACATTTCTGATGTGTGCCATTATCTCGCCTCTACTCTCCTCTTCTACTCCTCCTTAACTTTTCGGTGCCCGTGGTTTATAGCCCAATCATTCGCCCCCAGCTCCACTCCTTTTCCTTCGCGATATACTGGCCTAGTTCTTTCGGGCGCCGAGTACTGGCTCTCCACTAAATTCCGACTCGCCTTCGACTCCTCCAATACGTATAGACCCCTCGGGGGTACAACATCCGGGTACATATCGGCTTCCAATTCTGAATAGTCGCTCGGTTACCGTCGCGAATCAAAACCCGCTCAATTTTGCCTGACCCTCTCATAATACGTAACTACCGCCCTCTGTGTATTAAGGGCTACATTCACCGCAGCCGTAATGGGCGAACGTATACGATGTCCGGGTGTATAAACGTTGGTCCTTACTGATACCAAGCCACCCCATCTATACCCCACTGTGTCGCTGGTCGCTACTCCAAAGGATTGACGTGTAGCAGGTGTCACCCTTACCTTGGGAGTCTAGCTTTCTTGTGGCGTTGACGCGCCGTTCCGCCTTACACACCACTTGATCCCCCCTCCCTCTACTCCGTCCGCCTCTCCTGATCACCTTTTCTCCTTTGGCCCCACCCGGTCGCCAAACCACTCTACCCCCCCCCAGCCACGTACCTGAGACAGGGCACAGTCTACGCGGGCGAAGTAAGCATCATATCGTCGTGTGCCCTGCTATCTCAGCGTTAAGGCGAACAACCTATCACATATCTCTCGGTACGTCATTAACACCTTTATCTGCGGTTTTTGAGACTTCTATTAGTAGTCCTGGTAAGTCTTACTAGCAAAAAGATAGGGTGGGCCCTAAACTATTTCCTCTGGTGGGCCCCAGGTACTCCAGGCCGCCATGCATACACTGCGACACTAGGATCAATATACAGACATTACATACGAAAACTGCAGACCCTAGTACAGATAAATCCAGCATGACAATACCTGCAGACACTAGTAACAGAATAATACAGACATGCCTCCGACTGCAGACACTAGTTACAGATAATACGACAGTACAATACACGACAGACACATTACGGATAACAGACATTACAGACACTGCAGACACTCGTACAGATAATCACACTTACATACACTGCAGACACTAGTACAGATAATACAGCATTACATACTTCGGCAGACACCTAGTACAGATAATACAGACAACTGCAACACTAGGACCAGATAATCAGACATTACATACACTCAGTCATCACCGCGTTATCATAAATACCGACACTGCGAACGCACGCTAAACATCCTAGCATGAGGCGACATTATACCCGAGCGTACGGTGTGCCTACGACAGTCCACGTCTCCATAACGCAACCTGAGTCATGAGCTCTACCCTACGAACACAGTGACCGACTCTCGACCCCATCAACGACTGGCACCCCCCTCCCGTGCACATCGCCGGACGTTTACTACGCCCGCACACGACGTGAATAGCTGTGCTACACGTAATGCGGCGTATTCGCCTATACGTAGCCGGCGAGAACACTCCCCCATTCCCTCCATATACTACTCGCCAGAACCCACAGTCAGCACTCAAGCGATACACGCTAGTCGACAGGTATCAGCCCACAACCATTTACCCGTACGAGCCAGACCGACTAGTACACAGCTATACGACATTACCACGCTACACTGCAGACACTATACAGATAATACATACAGTACTACATGCAAAAAAAAAAACAAAAAAGAAGGGAAAAAAAAAATAGGACAGATACGATACAGTACATACACTGCAGCCACCTAGTACAGATACTCAGACATTACATACCGCAGACCGATAACAGAGTAACATAGACTGCAGACACTAGTACGATATACAGACATTACATACACGGCAGACAGCGAACGAGACACAGTCCATTACTCCACAATGGCAGACACTAGTACAGATAATCAGGACATCACCTGCAGACACTAGTAGCGACATTACAACACTGCAGACCTAGTACAGACAGTGACATCCCGCAGACAATACTAGAACGAGAATACAGACATTACTACACAGATCTTCAGATTACCAGACGATTCATCACTGCAGACATGCTACAAGTACAACTAAAAAGGGCCGGGGGGCAGTCATGTACAGACTTCTACACACAGCAGACCTGAGTACAGATACATACATAACTTAGCCAATTACCTACAGACACAGAACACCGAGTACAGATAATACAGACATTACATACACCTGCAGACACTAGTACAGATAATACAGACACTGCAGACACTATACAGATACATACAAGACATTAATACTCTCAACACTATGTCAACATTACAACCTGCAGACACTAGTACAGACACTTACATACACTGCAGACACTAGTACAGATAATACAGACATTACATACCTGCAGACACTCAGTACTAATGACATAACATGCAGCTGACCTATAAAATCACCCAGATCACTGTCTCAGACGCGAGTACATACAAATAATACACGACAGTACATCACTGCATACACTATACCGACATGTAAATCACTGACATTACAGTCACTGCAGACACTAGTCACAGATAAACAGACATACATACACTCAGGACACTAGCAGAAATACAGACATTACCATTACCACGTATTGTCAGCGACCCACTACTGCAGACAGGACATATACAACACAGACATTACATACGCACGCAAGACACTAGTACAGATATACACAACTTCTACCCAGCATGGCACACTGCTAGACACTGGTACAGATAATACAGACATTACATATACTGCAGACCTAGTACAGATAATACAGACATTACATACACCTGCACACTTATACAGATAATACAGACATTAATACACTTGCAGACACAAAAAACAAGGTACCCCTTTAAGGAGGGACAGGGAAAGGGTAAAAGGAACACTATGAAAGACCAAAGAGTCTGAATAATTGTAGCAAAAATACTTTATTAATGACTATTTAGACATATGAATAAAGCGGATGAAATCCTCAGACAATACTGAGGGGGAATGACAGTGCAAGGCGGCGACAACAAATGAGATTCTCACCCCGGACAGAACACCCGGGAGGAATTACAATGGCAAAGCATGCACTGGTAATGGGTAGGTACAGATGGACTATAATGAAGGCACGGGTATAAAGTGCCCATACACAGTTGCTAACATGCATAACACTAGGTATGCGCACAAAGCAGGTAGAGATAATACCTTACCAATGAACAAAAGGTGAGATGAAGTGGACCTCCACTGTCCGTGATGCGATATCCGCCGCGCGCTTTCGGCTCGTAACAGAGCCGTCACGGGGGGAGCGGTCATTCCGGTGAGGGGAGTGTTAAAAGGAACAGTCAACCAATGGAGCGCAAGCCCGTCATTGCAGGGGTGAGTCCGAATGGTGGTGTGACGTATCGGTCACGTGATCGCTGTCATGTGTGGGGGTGGAGCCGAATGGGCCACGTGATCGCTGTCATGTGTGGGGGGCGGAGCCGAATGGGTCACGTGATCGCTGTCATGTGTGGGGGGCGGAGCCGAATGGGTCACGTGATCGCTGCCATGTGTGGGGGCGGAGCCGAATGGGTCACGTGATCGCTGTCATGTGTGGGCGAGCCAAAGTGGTAATGTGACGCGTCGCAGGGTAACCAGTCACGTGATCAGTGATCACGTGTATCTGGCGTAGCTCTATTGCGCAACCGCGTGTAAATGTAGGGAAGCCGGGTATGTATTGTGACAAGCAATGGGTACGTTGAACACCATTTAGTGCAAATACATGTGTTACAAGAGATTTCAAAGATGCTACTTAGATGATAAAAACTTGATCAGTTACATTAGTGTTACATATAGCGTTAAAGCCTGCATACAAAAAAAACTTTAAAGGACCTCCAAACATTATCCAACATTTTATGGCTAAGGGTGCCAATTAAACCGCATGAAACATACCATACAGAGGATACCTAATAAAACAATGGAGGGTTACATGTACAATGTGAGGTTCCTAAGAATGAAATGAATACTTGTGATAATAATGAATATCTATGAAATCGCAATTTACAGTGATCCCATATTATGATCATGACGGCGTGAATCATGACTACCAGCACTGGTAGAGTATAGCGTCACACAACATCAAAAACATGATATTAGTGATAATACAAGGTTGTTAGGTAATGGGCACAAGTGGAGGACAGGGGGGCGTTGAGGTGATAATAATAATAAATATAGTGTAATCTGGTTAGTAAGATGGAACCTAAGCACTTAAATAAAATGGTGTTATTAATACCCAGAAAAAATCAAATGATGAACATGTTAAGATCGAGCTCTATGTTAATACCTGTACACCAGGGGTCAGGAACCTTTTTGTTAAGAGCCATGAAACCACATATTTTAAAATGTATTCTGTGAGAGCCATACATATCACATGCCCCCATTCGAATAGGTCGCCAAGCACTCTCCTCTAGTAGATAGGTAGCCACACAGCACTTTCCCTCTAGTGGATAGGTAGCCCCAGTACATGGCCCCCAGTACATGGACCCCAGTGAAGGTAGCCCCCAGTACATTGCCCCTAGTAAATGGGTAGCCAGCATATTCCCCCCAGTAGATAGGTAGCCCAGTAGTACCCCCACTATATAGGTAGTCCTATTACATGGCTCCCAGTACATGGGCCCCATGAATAGTGCCCACATCACATGATCCCCAGTAAATAGGTAGCCACAGCACATGCACCCAAATAGACAGCTAGCCCCACACATGCCCCCAAGAAGGGTAGCCACAGCACCTGCCTGCTAGTAATAGGTAGCATGCCCCCCAGTAGATAGGTAGCCATAGCACATGCCCTCCATAGATAGGTGTCATAGCACTTACCCCATATAAAGTTAGCTCCAACATGCCCCCAGTAGAAAGGTAGCCAGGAACATGCCCTCATGATAGGTAGCCACAGCACAGACCCTCCCAGTAGATGTAGTCACAGCACATGATTCCCCAGTAAAATATAGGTACCACAACACATGCTCCCCATAGATAGTAGCCCCTCACCATGCCCAAGGTTAGATTGGTAGTTCTTGGCACATGCCCCCAGTAAATAGTAGTCCACAGAATATTTCCCCAAGAGAGGTAGCCCAATCACATGCTCCAGGCCGCAGTAGATAGGTTTTCACAGAACATGCCTCCCGTAGATATGTAGTGCCAGCACATAATTGCCCAAAGTAGATGGGTATTCACAGCAATACCTCCCAGTAGATAGTAGCCCCATACATTCGCCCAGGCCCCAGACTAGGTAGTTACAGCACATGCCTCCCACAGATACTGTGTAGGTCGTCCAAGCGAAAAAAAGGGAATACTCACCACCTGCTCTCCCTTCAGCGGCTTCTCATCCACTCTCGCGCTCTTCTCTTGACCCAGGCGCCGCTGCCACTCGTTGCTTAGCAATGGCGCTGGGTCATAGAGAGGAGTCACCTACGCATGGAGTGGCACTGGCGCTTGGTTCACACAAAGGACGCAGGCGGTGACATCCCTGTCTTCATCCAGTTATCCAATCGCTGTGTGTGTCTTCATGTACACACTGCCGATCGCAATAATCCAATGATTTGTCTGAGACCAATGCAGCCATCAAAAGAGCACATCTGGCTCCCGAGCCATAGGTTCCGCTACCCCTGCTGTACACCCTTATTTGTATATGCACCAGTTGACCCTTGCGAAGCCATATTATGCAGGACCAATGAAGAACGCATTTTCCCCCATGCTGTTTAGGACAATTAGAGATTGGTAGACTATGGGGAATATTTATCAGGACCTCGCTCACGCCAGTGGCGCAGAGCCCTGAATATCGCAAATGCTGGCTTATTGCTAGCTTTTGGCAATTATTTTTTCACAATCCGCCACTTCACGCCAGTGGGGCTGAGGGGTCGTGAAGGGGGGCGCGGCCGGCCGAGTCGGGGGGCCAGCCGGACTGAGTGGCCGTCGCGGGACACGTAACGCCCCGCGCCGCTCCCATCACGTCCGGCTGCGCCCCCCTCGTCCGCCGGCGCCCCCCCTTCACGCCCCTTCACGCCCCACTGGCGTGAAGGTGCCGGATTGTGAAAAATAATCGCAAAAGCTAGCAATAAGCCCAGCGTATGAATATATCCCCCATTGCTATATTATCCATAGCGCCATAACCATAGTGTTGACCCTGAAATAAGGAATTCGAAATAACCAAAACTAATTAAAACCATAAAATAGATAAAAATCTATTGTATTTAACGCCGACTGCGTTGATGCAGAGCGCGACCCTAGAGACCGGGGTTGAAGGGCAGAAGTGAACTACTGGAGAAACGGGGCAAAACTCAAGGTTCGTTTAGGCCCCTGGGTGAATTGTGTTGAGGGCCAAATCCACTTGTTTCGCACTGCTGGATAGTCCTCTGTGATTGGGCCCCCTCTACATCCTAGATCTATTTTTAATCAATACCACGTACCTTAGTAGGGGGGTCGGATCTGAGAGTTATGTCCTCTTTAAAGTGTTGAGCCAAACGTTTTCCCATCATTGTTGGATTCATTATCAGTGTAGACTTGATCACGTATATGCTCCGAATGCGTATTTCATCGGGCAGTGGTAGAACCTATGTAGATTTATTACATGGACAGGTTGCGTTATAAACCACTGCTTGTATGCAGGAGTATTGGGGGTCATTTACTAAGGCCCGATTCGCGTTTTCCCGACGTGTTACCCGAATATTCCGATTTGGCGCCGATTGTACCTGAATTGCCCCGGGATTGTGGCGCACGCGATCGGATTGTGGCGCATCGCGCCGGCATGCTCGCGCGGAAATCGGGGGCGTGGCCAAACGAAAACCCGACGTATTCGGAAAAAACCGCCGCATTTAAAAACCCGCAGAAGTGTCGCTTGTGGGGCGCTTACCTTCACCTGGTCCGCGGTGGTGCATTCTTCTGCATGAGATGACTTTCACGCAGCAGCGCCACCTGGTGACGCGGAAGAACTACATTCATTAATCCCACCCGGCCCCCGAATCCAGGCAGAGACGCGCCGCTGGATCGCAACTGGACTGGGTAAGTAAATGTGCCCCATTGTGTGTGATTTTGTACTACTTGGTTGCCCGATGATCCGTATTTTGTCGGCTTTTTACTACATTGGGGCATGCTACCACCTCCCACATGCTTGCGCACCCCCAAGGTGGGCGACCAGCATCGAATATGGTGTTGATTTGCCAGATGTATAAATGGCTCCTTACGAGGATGTCTCACTATTTTTAGCCCTTCTCGCTGTTCACTGAGTGATGTGGAGTAATATATTGGTCGCTTTGTAGAATTGGCCAAAACCTTTCCAAGGTCTGACGCATCAATTGCCGCTGAGAGTGATAATTCGTATGATTCTCACCTGGTCGGGTATTCCTGGTTTTTCCTTAGGTGAGAAAAGAGTCTGGCGTGGTGTTCTTTTTGCGCACCAGGGACCAATTTTAGGGATCTATTACTGAGCCTCGTTGTCGAAACCTATTTTTGAGGGACCAGCTGAATCTCGAAGTCTCATCCGAGGAACAATCGGCCTAATCCGGAGGAACTGACCATTAGGTATGGCTCTCACGGGTCTGGGGGGATGGTAGGAGAGGTGCACGGCAATAAAGAGTTACAGAGGTTCTCTTTTCTTTGTATACGTTTGGTGTAAAAAAACCATCTGTGTCTTGGTAATGGTTACATCAGGAGGTTTTTGTCTGCATGGTATGTGAGCTGATGTTATAGGGATTATTGTTCAAGTAGTTGAAAAGAAGCTTTGTAGTCAACCACGAGTCCCCCCTCCAAATGATCAGGATTCATCTATGTACTGGGCCCAAACACTGTCCAGAGAGGTCCCCTCCACAGCCCAGGACAAGTTAGCATACGAGGGGCACACAAACCCACCATAGCTGTGTGCCTGAGCTGCGGTAGAAGGATCCCCCAAACAACAAAGTTATGGATAGAGACAAACTCCAAGAGTTGTCAGGATAAATGGAAACTCCTGTGTCAACATTTTCCATAGACAGAAATATCGTACCCGCGTTCAACCGTCATGATGTTTATAAATACACGTAGAGGGACTCCACATCGCAAGTACAGGTATGTGTCCTGGTCGACATGGAGTCCATCTTATACGCAGTAGATCCAGTTATCCTTGGTGTAGATGCAACGTCTCTAGATTCTCTTCAAGTGGGGTCGACAAATTTGCTTCCGTTTGCTGTAAGGCTTCCTGCCCCAGATATGATAGGCCGGCCTGGTGGTACTTTGGATGTTTATGCACTTTCGTTCGGCATTAGATGTAGGGTGGGAATCGTCGGGTCTGTTTGTTTTTAGGCACCGTGCAAGGTCTGTGTCGATCACCTTGTTCTTGACGCCTGTAAAATTCTGGAATTTAATTCATTTGTAAACTTAACAAAGGATTGAACGTGCGGCGTTGTAACATTGTGGTTACTGAGTTGACGATGTGCCTCAGACTCGTACATCTCACGTTGGCCACACTACCACGTTCCCACCCTTATCGGATTGTTTGGATAACAATCGTCTTATATCTCTTTTAAGACTATTGATGGATCTGCGACTGTGCGTTTGACAAATTATCGTGGTTATTTGATCATTTATTTGGAAATTCCTGAGATACGTGCTACACAAATGGATCGACCGCTGGGCAGATGGAAAGATTCGGAAATTTCCAACCTGACAGCTTCAATTTCTTGCTCGGTTTCAAAAATTTCTGCTGGGTCTTTTGGTATGAACCATTTTTTGAAATTAGAGATCTTCCAAACATGTGGAGATCTTTCACGCACTGCGGGAAAGTGTTACATTTAGCACTTGGGGAGAATAGTTAACCCCTTTTCCAGCACTCTAATTCATGAGGTGTAACACAACGCTTTGAAAAGGTAAATACCTTTAGTTGGCTATCATTAGCGGCACTTCCGTGTTTCCGGACGACGCTATTGTTTGCGTGGGTTGATTTGTAGTTCTCCTCTTGGTCGCTTGGTTGATGAATCTGTGGTTGTCCCGGGTCATTGAATGACCTTGTGGATGAAATCGATGAGGAGCGACTTGAGGTACGTTCCGACGAATGTTTTCTCCTATTCCGGCTAGACCGGCCCAGCGGTAAGCTTTCTTTTGGGAAAGCCATAAATACATGTTGGATAATGTTTTGAAGTCCCTTTTAAAAGTTTTTTGTACGCGCGTTACGCTATTATTGTAACATTAATGTAATTGAATCAAGTTTTTAACTCTACGCATGCATCTTTGCAAACTCTTGTAACACATGTTTGCAATAATGGTGTTCAACTTACCCATTGCTTGTCACAATACATACCCGGTCTTCCGCTGTTACCTGCCGGTGCGCAATACCGCAAAAAAAAATGCGCAAAAGTGATACATGTGGCCCAATGTTCAATGTTGTTTTAAACAAAGAATCAAACATTTCCTGGAAAGGAGAAACATTACACAGACTCCTCTGTGTCTATGGGAGGATCCAATACCTATAATGTTATGGCTCATTACAATGTAGCGGAGTATAGAGAGGTAAAGTGCGTAGGTAAGTATTCAGCCCCCGTGAAAGTAAATTCAGCCCCCGTGATAAGTTTCAGCCCCGGTGATAAGTATTCAGCCCCCGGTGATAAGTATTCAGCCCCCGTGCTAATATTCAGCTCCCGGTGCTAAGTATTCAGCCCCTATGGATAAGTATTCACCCCCGGTGATGAGTATTCAGCCCCTGGAGTCAGTTAGTCACCCGGTATAGTATTCAGCCCCGGTGATAAGTAGCCCCCCGGTGATAGTATTCAGCCCCGGTGATAAGTATTCAGCCCCCGTGAGAGTATTCAGTCACGGTCAGCCCGCGGTGATAATTAGCACCCCGGTGATTACAGCCCCGTGATGAGTTCAGCCCCGGATAAGTATTCAGCCCCCGGTGATGAGTATTCAGCCCCGGTGATAGTATTAAGGCCCCGGATCAGTCTTATCAGCCCCTGGTGATAAGTATTGCATGTCTCCCTGTGTGATGAGGTATTCAGCCCCCGTGATAGTCCATATAATCTACAGCGCCGGTGATCAGTATAATACGTAGCCCCGGTGAGAAGTATTCAGCCCCGGGTGTAGTATTCAGCCCCCGTGGATGAGTATTCAGCCCCCGGTGATGAGTATTCAGCCCCCCGGTGATAAGTATATAACGCCCCCGTGATAAGTATTAAAGCCCCGGTTGATAGTATTCAGCCCCCGTGATAAAGTATTCAGCCCCCGGTGATAAGTATTCAGCCCCCGGTGAGAAGTAGTTCAGCCCCCGGTGAATGAGTATTCAGCCCCCGGTTAAGTATTCAGCCCCGGTGATAAGTATTAGCCCCCGGTGATAAGTATTCAGCCCCCGGTATAAGTATTCAGCCCCCGGGAAGTATTCAGCCCCCGGTGTGATATTCAGCCCCCGGTGAATGAGTATTTCAGCCGTGCTTGCCCCGGTGATAGTATCAGCCCCCGTGATGAAGATACCGTGATAATATCAGCTCCCGGTGATGAGTATTCAGCCCCCGGTGATAAGTATTCCTCCCCCGGTGATAAGTATTCAGCCCCCGGTGATGAGTATTCAGCCCCCGGTGATAAGTATTCCGCCCCAGTGATAAGAGGGCACATTACTGGGGGGCAGAGTACTCATTACTCAGGAAGCAGGCAGAGTGCATATTGCTGGGGGCGGGGCAGAGGGCACATTACTGGGGGAGGGCAGTGGCCATTACTGGGGGGAGGCAGAGGGCACATTACTGGGGGGGGAGGGCATAGGCACATACTGGGGGGCAGAGGCACATTACTGGGGGGGGGCAGGAGGGGCACATTACTGGGGGGAGGGCAGAGGACATTATGGGGGGAGGGCAAGGGCACTACGGGGGGAGGGCAGAGGCACATTCTGGGGGGGAGCAGAGGGTCACATTGCTGGGGGGGACAGAGTCAATTCTGGGGGGGAGCAGAGGGCACATTACTGGGGGGGCAGAGGGCACATTGCTGGGGGGAGCAGAGGGCACATTACTTGGGGGGGGGAGCAGAGGGAGCATTACTGGGGGCAAGAGGGAACATTGCTGGGGAGCAGAGGGAACATTAATGAACAGAAATAAGAACCATATTGATCTTACCAATTGTAATTAAATATATTTTGACTTTTTGCTTTTAGTGCCACCAGAAACCGCCCCCTGGAATGGTCTGGTCTGCCCGGCCTTCTCCTCCTTCCTGGGGGATGAGCAGGAGCCGCGCTCCGCCATGAGATGCTCCGGAGACGAGGAGCGATGCTTCCACTTTACCATCAGTAATACTCAGACTAATCCTGGATATTTTATTTTTTTAGGCTTTTTATAAAGATTTTTCATTTATATTTTCGCTTTCTATTGCACCTGAATGTTTCACCTTTGTTACATTTTATATTATATTTATTTTATTTGTATATTATATTGACATTCTATGTTTATATCTTATCTGATATTTCATATTTATATTCTACTCTGGGTGTCACTAGAATTGATTAGGCCACATAGCAAACTTTTGGATGGGGGTTGGGGCACTCATCGATCCCCCCCTCCCCCTCCCCCCACTGTGGTGCCCGAACTCAACACCCAGCAAATGTGCCCACAAAATTTACTAGCCCTCACAGTGGCCCACACATATATACACACATGCACAGTATAATGCTCAGATTGCTCTAGGCCTCACTCATAGCGCCCCATTTTTTGGAGTCCTCTAACATCTATAATCCCCGACCCCCCCCCCCCCCACACCACCATTTAAGCCCTTGTCAGCCACTGTTTTTTCCACTTTTTTCACTCCCCTCCTTTCAAAACTTTATTATTGCATTCTAGGGAAAGAGGATGATTTGAACTTTTTGTTATTTTTGTTAGTTTGTCCCTGAACCCTAGGGGGTCTGATTGCTCATACAATATACTGGAATACTACTGAGGCGTCTCCCTCCCTCATAGGTGCAGACCCCACAGCGAGGGAGAGCCAAGGCCCCTTAGCTTCTTTATATCCCCCCCACATTTTTTTTACATACGCACCCAATACAAACCAAGTACCCCAGATGTGAGGGCCCCCTGACACTGAGGGCCCCATAGCTGCTGCTATGGTTGCAACCCCTTTAGTTATGCCCTTGCCCTCTGGCATATGCGAGGGCTGTAGTTCCGCCTGTGATATTTTATATTTTTATCTTTTTGTTTCACATTTATGTTTATCTGTATATTTTACATTTATACTTCACATTCTTTTGTCATTTATATTTTACATTGTAATTTTACACTTCTTTGAGCTCCTGGTTACCTCAATTCTCTCTTTTTTTTCACCCCAATCAGACAGGAGTTCTAAAAAGAACATAACCGGCTGTGCGTCTCTTTGGTTTTGCAATCTGCCGGATTTAGTCGGTGAATTTTATCGGAATGAGCACCAGGCGCCATTTACACAAACCTCCTGCAGTAAGGCGGAGAGAACAACGTCTCTGCCAGTAGGTGAGCGCCGGTTGTGTTACGTTCTAGATAAGAAGAGACTCACATATCTACATCTCTTGTAATATCCTGGCTCTCTATACCGATCATTAGATGATGTGTCCCCCCCGCGCCCCTTCCCGCGCCCCTGGCAGTAGGAGTCTAGTAGGAGGCTCCAGCAAAAAAAGTCAAACTCAGTCATTTGCTTCTGCGCTTCTATCTCTTCCTCAGTTGCGCTGATGTCTATGATTCCCCAATAACAAAACTGATGTGTCAATGTACACATCAACTTTAAATCAGCCCCTTTCCCTAGAACACATAGAAAAATAAAAAGTAAATATTTTACTTTTATTTCTGGCCCCCTAGGCTACTTTAACCCTGGGGGTTTTGATCACTCAAACAGTATACTGTAATACTACTGCAATATGGACCAGGCTGTGCGATCACCAGGACGAGAATGCTTGTCCTCCAATACCTACTAATTAGGACGAGCATTCTCGTCCTTGATCCTTAACCTGTTAATAGGTTGAAAATCTGTTCCGTAAGGATTGCTGGATACTGCTTATTGTAGCTATAAAATTCCATTATATTTTCACAAACCTCAACTACGCAGGTCATATGTTCATAAAGAAGGAGGGACTCCTCCACAGATCGGGTTTATACTAGACAGTAAACTTATGTTATTACGTGCTAATTGTATTTTCAGTCTATCTTCGCCACCAATAGGTGGGCACCACCAGGGGTGCCAGGCTTGGCCCCAGTTATGTCTATTTATTATATTGGGGCACATTTACTTACCCGGCCCATTCGCGATCCAGCGGCGCGTTCTCTGCACAGGATTCGGGTCCGGCTGGGATTTAAAGATGTGAGTTCCTCCGCGCACCAGGTGGCGCTGCAGCGCAGAAATAATCTTAAGCCCCGGAATGCACCATCCCATAGAAGGTGAAGGTGAGCGCTCCCCAAGCGACACATTTTCGGTTTTTAAATGCGGCGGTTTTTCCGAATACGTCGGGTTTTTGTTCGGCCACGCCCCCCCCCATTTCTGTTGCGCGCATGCCGGCCCCGATGCGCCACAATCCGATCGCGTGCGCCAAAAACCCGGGGCAATTCATGTACAAGCGGCGCAAATCGGAAATATTCGGGTAACACGTCGGGAAAACGCGAATCGGGCCCTTAGTAAATGACCCCCATTGTGTTGGGATATCTCACTATTGTGCTACAACTGCTGGTAATTTGTTATCTAATTTACACTTGTTTGAAATAAGACACAAAGAATTGCCGAAAACTTGTAAAAATAGGAAAAATAATATTACAGACCATTTCTAAAGCCAAGATATATTTCTTGTTTTATATTACAGTAAACATATTACTATGCAAGAAGTGCAGAGGATCTGTTAATGAAAATTGTGAAATGTTTGAAAGTTGTGCCCCAGACAATGATGCCTGCGTGACAATAATTACAAAGACGACTTACGGTATGTACAATCTGTCAGCTCTCCTGTGTGGTGTAGTATATAGAGGATGTGTTAGCTCTCCTGTGTGGTGTAGTATATAG
>WNYA01002241.1:0-13033 GCA_019512145.1 Engystomops pustulosus
TGCGGCGCCGGCGTTGGTTTGTCAATGGCTTAAGAGTTTTGTTACGCCAGGGGCAGAGAGTTTCACGCTTGTGAACAGCGCGGTGATTGGCCGCTATTTTGATGGTCGGGTATGGTGTTCGCCGGGTGTCCTCTGAGCCCACTTTATAAGTGTTTGCGATTGACCCATTCTTAGGAAAGGGTTTGATCGTTGTGCCGTTGTGGGAGTCGGGATGGTCGGGCAGCACCGGAGACATCTTAGAGTGGTTAGCGTATTGCCGATGTGATGTCCACGTTTTTTCGTGTCTCGGGAGGGGAGGGGCAATGGGTGAGCAGAGGTTTGACGCTACTCAGAGGCTTCTGGGTCCAAGATCACCGGGATAAGTGTGAGAGCTCTGGCTGGGAGAGGGGAGGTCCAGGCTTTGATCTCCCTGGACACTATACCAGGTGGCCCCAGGGACTCTGCCAAAGGTCTCGGCACCGAATTTGGCCAGGGGGATTACCCATGCAAAAACTGGGACGGCAGGCTTAAGAAAATCGCCGCCTCAGGAAGGTCGACCAGTGGAAGGGTTGGTCTTTGACCCTCAGAGAAAGGGTTAATCTGATCAAAACCGTACTGCTCCCCGTTGATGATTTATGGGCAGTGTGTGCATGTTGCCAGAACCCCCTTGGAATCGGGTGTACAGTCTGTTCTTCCCAGATGTTATGGGGGGTGAATAGGTGGTGAACTAATCAGATGGGAGGTTACTTACCGCACGAGGAGACAAGGAGGGTGTGTATGGTTCCAACCCTGTGGGTGTTTAGTGAAACCTTCTTAAGATCAATGTTGCAAAAAATCTGGAAAAGAGAGGGCTCCTCCGTGGGTATATCCTTGCAGGGGATGGTTAGGCCATTTCTTCCAGAATGGGAGACAGAGAGGACAACCAAGTGGAAGGATTCTTCGCACACCGCAGGGCATCTTCCGGCTTACGCTACCCCGGTTATGAAGGTGATTCGCCCGGTGTGGGGTCTGGGAAGTGGGAGATCAGGACCATGCGAAGAGACATAAGGAATAGTTCGACTTGAAAGAGGGTTCTGTTGGATCCCATTTCAAGAGCCTCTGGCCCTCAGGGATTGGGCCCAAAGTCGGGGATCTGTGGGGTGGGTTTAGGTCTTTTGAATTCCAATCAGGATCCCATTGAAGTTTTGGGACGTGACTTGGCGCTGTTCCATGGAAGCTGTGTGTGAGGGACAATCTGAAATAGTGTAGGAGCTCTGAGGGAAAAGGGGTTGTCCACGGGAGGAGTGCGGGGGCTGCTGGAGGAGCAGGACCAACTTCCTGCTTACACAGTGCCCCTTTAACACAGAGGTTGTACAACCGGGGCGCTTCCACCATTGGACAGGGTTGGCCGGTTCTCTCCTATGACGGCCACGTGGGCCTATGGAGCATTCAGAGGCCTGGGTGGCCCGGGACCGCTGCACGGATTCCTAGTCATCTAGTGGTCAGGTACCACCCGTGGAACGCACGGGTTTAGTATCGACGCAGGTAAATCCTCCAGTGGCATGACGGTGGTTTAGGAACATTCTGCGGGCGACCTGGGTGAGGGTGCCGCTCTATGGAGTATGGAGCTGGGCACGGGGAAGGCCTCTCCTTGGTAGGGGGTTTCCTTTATGTCCCTTAGTCTGTCATCTCTTCCTGGTGTGGGGCTGAGCCTGCAATGTAGATTTTGTTTGTATAGGCGCATGTAGTGATGTTGTAGCGGCTCTTGCAGGCGCCGAACCTGGGCTCTATGTGGTTTGGATGATTATGTGAGCTGATTTTTTGTATTTCTGTTTCTTTATGTATGTTGTAAAATACTGTATATATTGTCGATCTTTGATATGTGAGGGTGGGACCATATGTTGGTGGAGGGGGGTGGGTGATGGTGTGGGCATTACGAACAAGTGACCTTGGACTCTATGACCTGGGCACTGGTCTGGACTACTCTAACGCAAACTTTGGACGTTAGACCAGTGTCTGGGGGGAAGGGGAGGGGGCGGGCGAGGGATTTAGTTTAGTGTAGTGTTGTGTGTATTTGTTATTATATATTGGAAAGGAAAAAAAAAAAAAAAAATGGCGTGTGGATGTGATCTGTGGGGGGGGTTTGTTATTAGAGGTTGTGGGGTGGGTTTATGTATATTTATAGGTCATGTATGTTTTTATTTGTGGGTGGTGGCTTTCTTATTGTTTATTGGTTTGGTTTAGGTTGTGATAATCGGTTGGGTGGGGGTTGTGGTAATTGGTGTTCTCATTACGGTGTATTTTAAGGATTGTTTTACTAGGTGTGAATGTGCTGGGACCAGCAGGTAAGAGGATTGTATAGATTGTATATATTGAGTATATTATGTTTGTTTGTTATGTATGTTTTTTACTTTTAATAAATAAAAGATCTGACAGGATGTACACTCAGGATCAGTACCGATAAGTAATGTCATGTATGTACACAGTGACTGCACCAGCAGGCAGATAGTGAGTGCAGCTCTGGAGTATTAATACAGGATGTAAATCAGGATCAGTGCAGGATACGTAATGTCATGTAAGTACACAGTGACTGCACCAGCAGCACAATAGTGAGTGCAGCTCTGGGGTATAATACTGGATGTAACTCAGGATCAGTACAGGATAAGTAATGTTCAATGTATGTAACAGTGACTGCACCACGCAGCAGATAGTGAGTGCAGCTCTGGAGTATAATACAGGATGTAACTCAGGACAGTACAGGATAAGTAATGTCATGTATGTACACAGTGATGCACCAGCAGCAGAATAGTGAGTGCGCTCTGGAGTATAATACAGGATGTAACTCAGGATCAGTACAGGATAGTAATGTCATGTAGTACACAGTGAGTGCACCAGCACAGAATAGTGAGTGCAGCTCTGGAGTATAATACAGGATGATACTCAGGATCATACGGATACGTATGTCATGGTATGTACACAGTGACTGCACCAGCAGCAGAATAGTGAGTGTAGCTCTGGGGTATAATATTATGGTACAACTATTCCTACCCCCATCCTTCCCATGATAAATGTTCCTTTATGACGTGGGATTGCATCCAGTACATATCTGTGTGGGATGTATTGTAGAATTTGCTGAGTCTCGCAGCAGAGATAAGAGTGTGTCTTGTGTAGTTGAGGTTGTGACTCATTCCTAATGGAGCGATGTAGAATGGTCAGGCAACCGGTGAATGTTACAAATTGGTGTAATGGAGCAGAGGTGGGACAACACCTGTGCACTCAGCACTATGGGCAGGGGGACATCTGGGTGGCAGCTGACGCCTTATCTATGGGGGGTGGGCTTGATAGATCAGCAAAACACTGGGGCGGTATCTCAGGTGACAGAGTAATAACCTGAGCCGGCAGAGTGTTTACAGAGCTGTGTCTATAGGT
This sequence comes from Engystomops pustulosus, assembly GCA_019512145.1. NCBI lineage: Eukaryota > Metazoa > Chordata > Amphibia > Anura > Leptodactylidae > Engystomops > Engystomops pustulosus. The sequence goes on from WNYA01002241.1 coordinate 3,388, forward strand.
AACAGATGGGCTCCGGGTGCGGTCCAGACCATACTGAAAGGTTCTGCATCTAGATCATTGCAGAAATCTGTGCAGAATGATGACCCCTCATCTGTTGCTGAGGTTCAGTTTTGCAAACATCCTTTAAAGACATCTACCAGCAGGATGAGACGGTATGCAAATGAGCCTGAGGGGCATTAACTGGAGCCCCTCAGGCTCATTTGCATACATTCATTCATCTTTGCAGTAGATGTCCTGTAACAGCACTGCCATATAATTATACATCACCTGTCCTTGGCAGCCATAACTTTGATTTTCCGGATACACGGCTCAAAATCTCAATAGCCAAAAAGGTGGACTATGACATTATGGTTTGAAGCAGTCACCACTAGGGGGAGCTAAATGCATGCCATTACATTCTTGAGCTGAAAGTATAAATGGTATGCAGGAAGCTCCCTCTAGTGGTGGCTACTGGAAGCTAGAACTATATTACTTAAAAGGACATCTACCACCAGGATGAAAGACTGTATGCAAATGAGCCTGAGGGGCTCCATGAACACCTATGGAGCCCCTCAGGATCATTTGCATACAGTCATTCATTCTGATGGTAGATGATCTTTAAAAGGGGGTTGCCCAATTGCAGCTCTTTTTCACAGATAGGATAGGGGCTAAGGGTCTGATTGCTGGGTCTCCCCCAAGTTCTAGAATGGGGGTTCCCAAGGGTTTCTATACAACGACCACCAACATTCTCAGCACTGCTGGGGATCTAACTCCAGTGATCAGACACTTAACTCTTCTGTGCAAGGAGGAAAAGTGCTGTTTAAAGGGGAAAACCATTTAACACAGTCCTCATCTACTAGTCATATCGTAAAAATACTTTCAATATCTCCGCTTGCTGCCAGGGAATGGTAACGTTCAGAAACATGACATGGCCAGACCTAGTCCTGCAGCATTACAGGAGTCACTGGTATCCTATGGAGTGCGTCCACCTACCTTCCACGCACGGACATAATGTAATATAAGGTCCCTGAAACTGAATCTGTCCTGGCTGCTCATCTGTTTCTATAGAACCTGAAATCAGATAAGGATGTCCGCTATAAATTATACATACATGATCACTGTATACAAACATCACACGGATGTCGCAACATAACACCTAGGTCTCACTAGTTAAAGGGGATGTCCAGAGGTTGAAATACATGGCTGCTTTCTGCCAAAAACAGCGCCACACGTGACCATGGTCAATGCCGGTATCGCACCTTCGTTGTATAGAGATGAATGAAGCAGAGCTGCAATACCATGGTCCGGTGTAGAATAAAGCAGCAATGTTTTGACCTCTGGACAACCCCTTTAAGTGGCATTACAGCAATATCCCTTGATAGAGGATTGGATACTTTGTAGTAGTTACATCACCTCTTCCATTGATAACCGGTTCTGCATATATCCTGGACTGTACACTGACCTGGGATCGGGACTTCTATGATGCTATGAGGTCGTACTGAAAAAAGGAGAAAGACTCCGGGGCACAATTCACACAGACAGACGGTTTATTACATGTTTTTTTTCCCTCTTCTTTTGCAGAAAATAAATACAAGTGCATATTTTCTGAACGCTTTACCCAACAACAAAAAAAAAGCATCACTTTCGAGGACCTCCTGAACCCCCACAGTCCATCATGATGCTCCTTAATACACACTTCAGCGGCTCTTCTGATCGGCGCAGGGGGCGGAGCCACATTTGGGGTGAAAAGACACAAGCGTATATATATATAAAAAAACATACCCAAAAGTATCTCCGGCCCCGGAGCTGCTCAGGAAGCCTGCAGTATATTGATCCACACATACTACATTGCTCAGCAATGCTTGGCAGGCCCCCCTATCTCTGATCAGGGTGTCCTGGTCACCCCCTCACTGCCCGCAGCAGGACATTTATTTATTTTTTTTTAATAAAAAAGGTCAAAAGCAGCAGTACTAGGTACACGAAACAGAAGCACGACGTGACCATACGGTATATAGAAAAGCGAAGCGAACTGCGGTGACCCTGGCATTTCTTAGGATCACCCTAGCGGGGGCAGGCATTGTCACATCAGGGGAAGGCAACTCATTTTAATTTGCACCCCCTGCACTTTCAGCGGACAGTCTTTTAAAGGAAATCTACCACCAGGATGAAGGGTTGTAAACCAAGCACACTGACATACTGGTTGGCACCCCCTCGGGCAGGATCCGCTCTTCTTTTATCTTCTTATTCTGTGTTTTTTACAAAAAAAAAAGGCTTTTAAAATTATGCAAAGGAGCCCCTAAGGCTCATTTGCATAATGCAATGCTTTTTTTTCCCCTTAAAAACCAGGGCAAAAGAAGATAAAATATGAACATATCCTGCCAGAGGGGGCGCCAATCAGCAAGTCAGTGTGCTTGGTTTACAATCATCCATCCTTTAAGACTTATATAATGCAGGATCCATCAGCAAATACCTGGTACTGAGATTGCCATGTATGGAAAACCTATAGAAAGTGTCAGCATTGGGATGGGTGGCAGTACCAATAGTACAAAGTTATAAATATCATTTATATAATTTGTCATCCTCGGATTGTTGGCCCATTTTTGCCAGAGCTGAATAGTGGCTTTGTGTGACAGTGACAACAATTAAAGGGGTTATCCCAAGTTATTCACAGGAAAAGAGCAATCAGTGAGGATCCAAATGCAATAGAATTGGACCCCCAGTTCTTGTAATTGGTTGGGATCGTAGCAGTCAGATCCTCACCAGCTTATGCTGGGGTTGGGTTATTACAGTGGTTTCCCAAATGGGGGAGGGGTGTAGGTTCTACCTTCCCGGAGGACCGGCCTTGGTGGCTCTCAGGTCCTAATGAGCCGGACATAACGGTGTCACTTAAATAGAGTGTACAATGGGGCCCAGAAATGGAGACCCATCGCTGGAACCAGCCTAGCCGTCCGCAGAGGTAACCAGAGTTTTCGATCACTGTGCCATCAGTGGTTTTACCAAAATTGGAAATTAGTGGGGTCTAACAATGGGGTCACGCATAGGTTAGACTATCATGGGAGCCCCAAAGAAGACTTCCATAACATCCAGAGCTAATACGCTGATGGAGAAGCCACCATCGGTCTCCAATGTATGAGCCTTCCTAAGGGCAGTCCATTAAAGGGTTATTCCCGGGATACGCAAGGAGAAGAGGCCGCAGCATTCAGTTAGGTCCTAGTCTCTTCAAAGAGGAACCCCGGCAGACATCCCCTTTAAAGCAATAGACTAATACATGGGCACGATAAAGCATCTCACACTAAAAAGCAGATATAAAAACTTGAGTCCTTAAAAATTCTGGGAAAGTTGGATGTCAAATAATTTGCCATGAAGCATAACAGAGGGAAACTCAATGACTTGGAATTAAAGGGATGATGAGGATTAGAAAAAAAAAAAAAAAAAAAAGTGCAGCTTTCTTCCAAATGTGCTGCCACCCCAATCCACAGGTTACATGTGGTATTACAGCTCAGCTTCCTTCACCCAAGCTGAGCCAGAACACTATACACAACCCGTGGGTGATGTTGCCGTTTTTGGAAGAAGTTTTTCAGTTCCTTGACCACCCCTTTTTTAAGTAATTTAAGTATTTTTAAATTAATTTTAGGGTAAAATGCAGATATTTCTCTAGTATTGCTGCTTTACCAGACACCCCTAGTGCATGTAACAAAGGCAGAGTTCTCATGTCTTGTGTGTGTGAGAGAATTTTGTTCACAAAAAAAAAAAAAAAAATTTAGCAAAAAACAAAAAAAAACACAAAAACATAAACTTCATTGGTGAACCTACAGGTAGACAGCCGGGCTAAAAAAAAAACCACGGCTTTTGTTGAAATCTTAAGGTAAGCACTTATACGGCACAGAGAGACACTGTACAATTCCAGTTTTGGCCCTTGGTATAATTCCTAAAAAATATATATATATTTATATTAGAGAAACGCGGCAGATTAATCATCCAGGCCTATATTCCGGAAGAGGTAGGACATGGACTCTCCGTTGTGGATGCGGCGGATGGCTTCGGACAGGATCATGCTGATGTCCACCGTCTTGATTTTGGGGCACTGCAGCTTTTGGATTTCGTGGGGGATTGTGTTCGTGACAACTACCTGGAGGTGGGGAAACACAGAGAATAGACCGGGATTAAGTATTTTACTGGAGCATCTAGAACACCACATCACATTTTGGCTACATTCACATGACGTGTGCCCGCCATACTGTAGCACTACGGGCACACGGCAGTGCCGGGGAGAGGAGGCGGCCGGTCACCCCGCCCCTGTCCATAGTGATGTATGGAGCATGTGGGGGGACGTATATACGTTGTGTGAATACAGTCTTTATCCCATTACACTCCCAGCCCCCAAGGTCATGGACCATCCTTTGCACTGTAGCTGGTCCATGAAATTCAACCACTACAGGTCTGTGATTCAAGTATGTTCAAAGTTTTTAACATTTGCATGCACAGAGCTGCATAAGAGCTTGTATTTTGCGGGATGACAAGTAATTTTCAATGGTGCTATAGTACATAGGACTCATTGACCCCTTTTTGAAGATCCATACAAGGCATAACCCCCCCTACTTAATCTGGGATTGTAGAAACAAGGGCAAACATAAAGCAAATATACGGTCACAAGGTGACAATTCCTTTACGTTAAAGGGTATTTGCCCTTAATCATGGGGGAAAATACTACTTTTATATTGTTAGTATGCATGTATGCAAATGTAGGATTTTTGGTCTGATACCCAGCGCCCCCACTACTGAGCTCTTCACCCTGATAAACCAAGAATGACACGGCTTGTGACCCTCACCGCTGCAGCTTTTCCAAAATACTGTTTTAGAGTTAATCTGCAGGAACCTGGTCTGACCACTACACTGAGAATGGCGCTTTCTGCTTCTCATTTCATTCTAAGCTGGGACAGCTGGGTGCTGGACCCCACTAATCTCATGTGCTCTTACCTCGTCGATGGATGACTCCTCTATTAACCTGGGAGCGTCTGAGGACAAGAGCCCATGGGTGGCCATAACAAAGATCTTGTAAGCTCCCCGTTCCTTCAATGTTTCAGCTGCGGCTACAAAACTGTCTACGTCATCAATGATGTCGTCCTGCGGAAGAGAGAAGATTCTGGTGTCAGACCCGGGTTTTCTTAAAGGGAATCTACCACTAGAATCCATCATGATAAACCAGGGACATTACTCATAGATCCAGGAACCGGGACTGTGGTATCTTCTTATATGCTTTATCCATGGTCTTCTTCCTTTAAAAACCTTTTACAATTATGCTAATGAGCAGGGCTCTAGAGAGAGGCGTTATCAGAGCCCCTCTGTGGAGCAGTTTCATTGGTTATACGACTGTCTATCCTCTCTCCTCTGTCTGCCTGTTGTGAGAAAGGGAAGTTCTCCTGCACAGTGTAATAGCCTATGAAGCTACAGTATGGAGGGGCTCTGGTAACACCCCCAGAGCCCGTCTGGCTCATTAGCAAAATTAAAAGTTGATTTTAGAAGAAAGGAGTCGATGGATAAGAAATATAAGAAGATCAGCACAGCCACGGTGCCTGGATCTATGGGCAAGTGCCCCTGGTTTATCAGGATGGGTTTTGCTGCTAGATTTTGTTAACACGTAAGCTGGACAGAAACCTTGATGGCTTCATTGCACCACAGTAGGTTGTTGTCCTATTGTTTACATAGGAGAAAAACTTTACATCGGCACCAGGAAAGTTTATCTGGAGGAGTCCACTTTATATGTGCAGCGTTTTAGCCAAATCTCGCAAAGTAAAAGAGGAGGTTTTCCCCCAAAAATAACCTGAATTGACAGGTAGAAAACTTTTAACCTATAGTTCTAGATGACAACGCTGCTGGTTACACTTACTACAATGATGGCTATCCTTCCCCCGACATCACCCACGACGGTAATAGGAGGCTTTTCTTTGGGGAACATCACTACAAAAAAAACCAAAAAAAAAACAGGAGGTTAAAAAAATAATGAAAAAAACAAACAACAGTATTTGATAACTTTGCTCGTGACAAACAACAGATGCCGTCAACATTGATTTAACCCCTAATATAAAGGACAGTCAAATAAACAAGAAGAGGATACAGCACAGGCAGATAGTCCAGTCCATAGTATCTTGACTCTGCAAAGGGTTAAATACAACATAATCCATTTTCTACAAGATCTTCTTCCCCCAAACCTCATGTCTCATCATTTCATACAGGCAGTAAAAGGAAGGAACGCCAAGTCGCTGAGACATTAATCCTTCCTTGGAAGCAAATCTTTCCAATCTGTTATCAGGATTACTGTCTAATCTTTCAGCTTCCAGTGCGGAGAACAAGAGGTTTCGCTGCGGACTAATGCAGGACGTATGGAGACTTCATGGTGTGGGGCCTGGAGCCCCGGCGGCTGCTCCTATATCTGCTTACGGTGTATTGTGCTGCTACACATACCTTTGTGTTAGAGCCGGTTCTTGCCTGGACGAGGAGGGGTGAGCGTTCCTCATCCCTCGTCTCTACATAGGAAGAAGTGCAGCAGCGCCCCTGACACTTCCTATATTTTGCGGCGTTGAGACGCCTTGTGACCACCCCACAACAGACTTCTAGTGTAGCTACTATGATCTGGCCTAGGGAGATGTGTAATAAGACCTTTGTTTAAGTTGTTAGTAGCAGCAGGACTGTACAATATCGAGCTATATTCCAGGATTGAAGCTGCACTGGGCGCGTGACCTTACACTGCTGTGTTATATTATCTCGGCAGCCAGTGTCCTGTAATTGTCCCTGGAGAGATTTGTTTTTATATTCTTCGTAGGAGCAGGACTGTGAAGTAAGGATTTATATTCCAGGATTGTAGCTCCACTAAGTGCAGTGGGGGTGTAACTTCACACTTCTGTGCTCTCTGCAGCCCATGTTAGCTATTGTCCGTGGAGAGATGGGTAATAAAGACCAATCTGTATGTTGCAAGTGTTAGCAGGACTGCGAAACATGAATTTCTATGCCAAGATTATACCACTGGAGGTGCGTCCTCGCACTGTTGTGCTCCGTGCTCTCTCCAGCCAAACATATAATCATTCCTATACGTATATTGTTAGTAGCAGCAGGACCGTTGTATATGGATCTACAATCCTGGATTGGGGATGTGTCCTTACACTGCCGTGTTCTGAGCACTCTCCAGTGTTGTGTATTGTCCCTGGAGAGATGTGTAATCAGACCTTTGTGTATGTTGCTAGTAGAAGCAGGACTGTGACATTTGGATTCATATTCCAGGATTGGGAGCGTTTCCATACTACTGTGTTCTCTGTAAGCAGTGTCAGGTATAATCCCTATAGAGATGTATAATCATACCTAATTGTAGGTCAGTAGTAGCAGCAGGACTGTACAATATGGATTTGTATTCCAGGATTGCAGCACTGGAGGAATGTCCTCACCTTCTGTCATGTTCCCTTTAACACCAGTCTCTGGCTCCATCTATTGCTGGGCAGTCCATTTAGTTATAACCTATCCAGGGGCTGGTGTTGTGGAGCCCCTGACAGACCATCCATCATGTGCCCTTGTTATCTCCAGGTGGTGACATATGGCGTGCAGTATGTACACAGACAGCAGGTAGGTATCCTCACATCAAGTTTACCAGGGAGGAGAGGAAACTCCAAGCTCAGTCTGTGCAGCTCGGCTTGAAATAAATCGGTGCACAGCGGTGCACGGGGCATGAGAGATTCATCATGTTTGTATGGAGCGCCGCCGCATTGTACTTACTGGGTATCTCCAATGACGGGTGAATGGCAGCAGCGATATTCTTGACAGCTGGCGGTGAATGTCTTCCATCTACCATGTCGGATTCTGCATCCTGAGCTTCTCCGTGGATAACGGCGATGCCTAGCCGTAACCTTTCGGCAAAAGACTGGGCTCTAAAGGGGGACGGACACAGACAGAGTATAAGAGAGCGGACTGCAAGAATATACTGCAAGTGTAGTGGTGCCCCGCTGACCTGATCCATGTTATATGCACATGCATCCCATCTACCTGTACAACACAGAGTCCCACACAGCACGACGGTGGAGCTTCCCTTATATTAAGGCTCCATTGTCTGCACTGTTACAACGCCACTCAGTGGACCTAAATGGTAATGCAACCAGTGCAGGGATCGCTATGGTTCTGCCTTATAACAAACAAGAGCTCAGGAAAGAGGGAAGATGTCCTCACCTTTTTGCAGAGGATGGCGATTTAGCTACAATAACTGCATTTCTGTAGTCTGGAATCTGTGTAGAAAAAAGAAAAATGATAAATTTACTCATCTGTCCGAGTCTCATTAACACCTTATCTACAGCCAGGTCCACCAAGGAGATACCACGGTAGTTTCTGTAGGGAACATAATCAACTATCCGAGAACATTCTTCTCCAATCTATGCTGAAAACAGTACATCAAAAATATGATATCAAAGTAGTTATATTCCTGTACATAGGGGGCAGTATTATAGTAGTTATATTCTTGTACATAGGGGGCAGTATTATAGTAGTTATATTCTTGTACATAGGGGGCAGTATTATAGTAGTTATATTCTTGTACATAGGGGGCAGTATTATAGTAGTTATATTCTTGTACATAGGGGCAGTATTATAGTAGTTATATTCCTGTACATAGGGGGCAGTATTATAGTAGTAGTTATATTCCTGTACATAGGGGGCAGTATTATAGTAGTTATATTCCTGTACATAGGGGGCAGTATTATAGTAGTTATATTCTTGTACATAGGGGGCAGTATTATAGTAGTTATATTCTTGTACATAGGGGGCAGTATTATAGTAGATATATTCTTGTACATAGGGGGCAGTATTGTATAATGTAATCAGCGTTCAGTATAACATATACCCTAGCAGCTGGATGCACAGTCTGTACTCTGAGTATGTATAACCCTCTATATATCATACAAACAGTGTCTCAGCGTCAGTAAACATTATCCTCCAGCTAAACACTTGTGACAAAGAAAAATACCTGCTAGAACCAGAACCGTGTGTGTGATTGCCACCGTAACCCATATATGCAAGTGTCAAATGAGTTGTGTGTGAAGTTCTGTAAAATCTGGGACACGATTTCTACAATGAGAGTGAGGGGAAGATGGCAGAAGGATCTGCAAGGTGACAACTAACCTAACACCACAGCGGGAGAAGTCACACATTCTCTATCATTGTAATGTGAATGCTAATAAGAGAGAAAGAAAAGTGGCCTTGGTTAAAGGGGTTGTCCTTCCTGAGTAAAAAGAGCCCATAGCCAGGGGAAGGGTTAAAACACAGCAGTACCTACCTTATGAATCCTCCCACCACACCAGAGAAATATTGTGAACTCACCACTACAGATTGCTGAAAAGATGCCTTTAAGAAAGGATCTGCAGTTGTGCGTATAATACTGCAAACCGCTTTATACTTCACATAACACCGCCACATACCAGCAGGAACAAGACTTGCTTACTGTGCAACTCTTCTTACTCTTGACCAACCCATTGCTGAGGAAGAAAGTCTTACAGTGCTGGAAATCCCCACATCATAGTGAGTGCAGCTCTGGGGTATAATACAGGATGTAACTCAGGATCAGTACAGGATAAGTAATGTCATGTATATACACAGTGACTGCACCAGCAGCAGAATAGTGAGTGCAGCTCTGGGG
>WNYA01002241.1:13416-45882 GCA_019512145.1 Engystomops pustulosus
TACATAGGGGGCAGTATTATAGTAGTTATATTCCTGTACATAGGGGGGCAGTATTATAGTAGTTATATTCCTGTACATAGGGGGCAGTATTGTGGTAGTTATATTCTTGTACATAGGGGGGCAGTATTATGGTAGTTATATTCCTGTACATAGGTGGCAGTATTGTAGTAGTTATATTCTTGTACATAAGGGGCAGTTTTATAGTAGTTATATTCTTGTACATAGGGGGCAGTATTATAGTAGTTATATTCTTGTACATAGGGGGCAGTATTATAGTAGTTATATTCCTGTACATAGGGGTCAGTATTATAGTAGTTATATTCCTGTACATAGGGGGCAGTATTATAGGTACATAGGGGGCAGTATTATAGTAGTTATATTCCTGTACATAGGGGGCAGTATTATAGTAGTTATATTCATGTACATAGGGGGCATCTAGAATCATCCACATCACCATTTTGGCTACATTCAACCTGACGTCCCCGTGCCCAGCCATACTGTAGCAATACCGGGCAACAACAGCCAGTGCCGGGAGGAGAGGACGGCTTTGGCCGGTTTGCTTGTTCCGGTCCTCCCCGCCCAGTCCATGGTGATGTTATGGAGCATGTGGGGGGACGTATATAATGTCCTGTGTGAATCCAGTCTTTATGCCCATGAAAACCTCCCCAGCCCCCAAGGTAATGGTTGCACCATGCCTTGGCACTGTAGCCCTGGGCCACCCCCCTGAAATTCAACCACCCTACAGGTCTGTGATGCAAGTACTGTTCAAAGTTTTTAACATTCTGCAGGAACCAGAAGAGCCCTGATAATGAGCTTGTATTTTGACGGGATTGACAAGTACCATTTTTCAATCCGGGGTTATAGATCTAGGACTCATTGACCCCTTTTTGAAGATTACCATTACAAGGCCCCATATACCCCCACCACTTAATTGGGATGGTAGCACCCAAGGGCAAACATAAAGCACAAATCTCCACGGTCACCAATGGTGTACATCCTTCCTTTACGTTAAAGGGTTATTTGCCCGTAATCATGGGGGAAAAATACTAATTTTATAAGTGTTGCTAGCACTCCGATGCAACCCATGTCTACTGATTTTGCCCCGGCTTTTCTGATTTCCTCTGACTACCAGCGCCCCCACTACTGAGCTCATTCACCTGATAAACCAAGAAGACACGGCGTTGTGACCCTCACCGATTGCATGCAGACTTTTCCCAACAAACTGTTTTAGAGTTAATCTGCAGGGATAACCTGGTGACCACACACTGAGAATGGCCTTTCTGCTTATCATTTTCATTTCTAAGCTTGGGACACAGCTGCCCCCTGGTGTGGACCACACTAAGATCATGTGCTCTACCTCGTCTGATGGAATGACCTCCTCTCATTAACTTTTTTGGGAGAGTCCCCTCCCCGAGGACAAAGAAGCCACATGGGTGGCAATAACACCCCACCCCAGGATCTTGTAGCTCCACGTTACCGCTCAATGTTTCAGCCTGCGGCTACCAACCCCCTGTCAAGGTCATCAATGATGTAGTCCTGCGAAGAGAGAAAAGAGGGAGAAAGATTCTGGTTGTCAGACCCGGGGGTTGGTTTCGTAAGGGAATCTGACCACTAGAAGCCATCATGATAAACAGGGACATTACTCATAGATCAGGAAACGGGACTGTGGTTTCCTATACTTTATATGCTTTATCCATGGTCTTCTTCCTTTCAAAAACCTTACAATACATGTAATGTAGCAGTGGGCTTTACGAGAGAAGGCGTTTATCGAGACCCTCTGTGGAGCAGATTTCATGGTTAACGCTGTCTATCTTCTTCCTCTGTTGCCTGTTGTGAGAAAGGGAAGTTCTCCTGCACAGTTTGTAATAGCCTAGAAGCTACAGTATGGAGGGGCTTGGTAACACTTTCCCCAGAGCCCGTTATGGCTCATAGCAAAATTCAAAAGCTTGACCTGTTTAGAACGAAAGGAGTCATGGCCATTACAGAAATATAAGACAGATCAGCACAGCCAAGGTTGCCTTGGATCTATGGGCAAGTGCCCCTGGGTATCAAAGGATGGGTTTTGTGCTAGATTGGTAACCCACGTTTAAGTGGACAGCAACTTGATGGCTCATCTTGACACAGGAGGCCTTGTGTCCTATTGTTAATCATAGGAGAAAAAACTTTACATAGGCACAAGGAAAGTTTTCTGGAGGAGTCACTGTATATGTGCAACGTTTTAGCCAAATCCGCCAACCACAGTAAATTTAAAAGAACGAGAGCCCGGTTTGCCCCCAAAAAATAACCTGACATTGACAGGTAGAAATACTGTTTAACCCTATAGTTCTAGATGACCAACGATTTGCTGGTACACTTACTACACAAATGGCTATCCTTCCCCAGACATCACCCACCCTGACGGTCTAATTAAAGGAGGCTTCTTATTAGCGGAAAACCCATCACTACAAAACAAAACAAAAAAAAAAAAACGGAGGTTTAAAAAATAATGTAAAAAAAAAAAAACAAACAACCAGCTATTTGTATAACTGTGATAGCTGACAACAACCACAGATGCACCGGTCAACATTGAGTAACCACCTAATATAACGGACAGTAAAATAAACACAAGAAGAGGAATACAGCCAACAGTTCCAGTCCATTGAGTCATGTTGACTCTGCCAACGCGCGTGCCTTGACTACAGCAACTTATTAATCCATGTTGCGTGACAAGATTCTGCACCATGCCCCTAATCAACCTCATTCTCATCATTTCCATACGGCGGTTTATCAGTTAAAGTTAAAAGTAAAAGGATAGGACGCCAAGTGCTGAGATCCATAATCCTTCTGGGAAGCAATCTTTCCAATTCTGTTATCCAGGATACTGTTAATCTCTTTCAGCTTCAGGCGTGAGGAGGAGCGTTCTGATGGAGGGCGAACAAGACTAGGTTTCATGTGGACTTAATGCAGGACGTTATATGGCAGACTTCATGGTGTGGGGCTGGAAAAAAGCAACTGGCTTGGCTTATTGGTTCCCCTATATCTGCTTACGCGTTTTGTATTCGTGCTGCACACATAACCTTTGTGTATTAGACGAACGGTTCTTGCCTGGACGAGGAGGGGTGAGACGTTCCTAATCCCTACGTCTACTACCACGGGAAGACGTGCAGAAGCGACCCGACACCTTCCTAGATTTTGCGGCGTTGAGACGCCTCTGTGACCACCAAACCACAGAATTCATAGTTGTACGATTCCCGCTATTATTGTATGCCTGGGAGAGGGTAATAAGACCTTTCTTGTTGTAAGTTGTAGTAGAGCAGGGACTCTGTACAATATCGAGCCTAATTCCAGATTGAAGCTTGCACCTGGGGCGCGATGAACCTCAGTACACTGCCTGTGTTTAAGTATCTCCTCGGTCCAGCCAGTGTCCTTGTAATTGCCTGGAGAACGAGAGAAGAGATTTGTTTTTATTATTCGTTTTTGGAGCAGGACTTGTGAAGTATACCAAGTAAGGATTTATATTCCAGGATCTGTAGCTACCACTAAGTGATAACGTGGGGGTGTAACCTTCACCACTTCGGTGCTCTCTGCAGCCCATGTTAGTATTGTCGTGGAGAGATGGGAAATCAAACCAATTTTTCTGTATGTTGCAAGTGTTGCAGTGACCATTCCCTCCTGCGGAACAATTGACTATTTCTATGGCCCACAGATTTTTTATCACCTACTGGGGTTTTTGAGTCATTCTACGGAAAAGGGTGTGCTCGTGCTTCTCCAGCCCAAAATATTAACATCATTCCTATTACCGTATATGTTATAGCAGACCAGGAACGTTGTATATGGATCTACAATTCCTGGATGGTGATGTTGTTACTTACACCGGCCTGTATTTGGCACTTCCAGGTCCTGTGTAGTGTCCCGGGAGAGATGTTGTCATAGACCTTTTTGTGTATGTTGTAGTAGAAGCAGGAGGACTGTGATACATTTGGATACCCCTTTCCAGCGATTGGAGAGTTTCCATACTACTGTGTTTCTGTAGCAGTGTCAGCCAGCTGTTCAGGTATAATTCCCCTATAGACGATGTATAATTAATCATTACTATCTATATTGTAGGTCAGTAGTAGCAAGCAGCAGACTGTTACCAATATGGATTTGTATTGCCCGGCGTGATCTGCAAAAATGCAATGGAGGAATGTCATTTCACATTCGTGCTCATGTACCCTTTAAACACAATGTCTATGGCTCAAATCTATGGTCTGGGCTAAGTCCATTAGTTTATAACATAGCTGGCTCTGGTGGTTTGTTGTCGAGCCCATGACGACTCCATCATCCATCCAATGGCCCTTGTTATCACATGGTGGAGACATATGTTTGCGTGCACAGTATTGTACAAAGCACAGCACGGGAGGTATCCTCTACATCAAGTACCAGGGAGGAGAGGGGTAAAATCCAAGCTCACGCTATTGCAGCTCGCGCCTGAAAAATAATCGTGCACAGCGGCCCTGCAGGGGCCGTGAGAGACTGCATCATGTTTGTATGGTAGCGCGATCCGCATTGTATATTTTTACTGGGTATCTCCCAAGACGGCGGTCGAATGGCCAAAAGAGCAGCGATATTCTTGACAGGCTGGCGGTGAATGTCTTCCTCTACCATGCGGATTTGCTCTGAGCTTATCCGTGGATTAACGGCGATGCATAGCCGTAACCTTTCGGCACAAAAGACTGGGCTATCAAAGGGGGACGGGCACAGACACGAGTATAAGAGCTCTGAGGGACTGCAAGAATAGATCAAGTGTTAGTGTTGCCCGCTGAACCTGATCCACCTGTTATATGCATATTGCCATCCCCATCTACCTGTACACAACACAGCAGTTCCCACAAAGCACGATCCGGGTGGAGCTTCCCTTATCTCTAATGGCTCCATTGTCTGACACTGTTACAACTGCCACTCAGTGACCTAATGCGTTTAATTGCAATCACCAGTGCAGGGGATCACGCATGGGTTCTGCTTATAACAAAACAAGTAGATCACGCTGAAAGAGGGAAGGGAAGATTTAGTCCTCACCTTTTGAAGGCGGATGGCGATTTTTAGCTACAATAACTTGTTGTCCATTTCTGTAGTCTGGAATCTGTGTAGAAGTTATGAAAAACAGAAAAACAAAGTTTTCGCCAATTAAATTACTCATCTGTCCGAGTCCTCATAACACATTCTTCTACAGCAGGCCACCACAGGAGTATACCCGGCCTAGTTTTGTTGGGAACATAATCAACTATCCGAGGAACCTTCTTATCCCAAGATATGCTTGAAAACAGCCCACATCAAAGAACTATGATATCAAAGAGGTATATTCCTGACATGAGGGGGCAGTAGTATTATAGTTTTTTTTTATTATTCTTGTTACATAGTGGGCAGTATGTATGAGTTATATTCTTGTACATAGGGGGGCGTATTAAGTAGTTATATCGTGTACATAGGGGGCAGTATTATAGTAGTTATTCTGATACATAGGGGGCAGTATTAAGTAGTTATTATTCTTGTACATAGGTCGGCAGTATTATTCTAGTAGTAGGAGTTATATCCGTACATAGGGGGCAGTATTTAGTAGTTATCTTCTTGTACATAGGGGGCAGTATAGTATTTAGTAGTAGTTATATTCTGACATTAGGGGGCAGTTATTAGTTAGTAGTATAGTAGTATTATATTTCAGGTAAATTGGGGGCTTTTTTGGGCGGTTGGGGGGGCTGTGGGGGGGGGGGGGGGTGGGGGGGGGGGGGGTGGGGGGGGGGGGGGGGGGGGGGGGTGGGGGGCGCGGGGGGTGGGGGGTGGGGGTGGTGGGGGGGGGGGGGCGGGGGGTGTGTGGGGGGGGTGGGGGGGGGGGGGGGGGGGGGGGGGGGCGGGGGGGGGGGGCCCGGGGGAGGGCGGGGGGGCGTGGGCGGGGGGGGGGGGGGGGGGGTCGGGTTTGGGGTGGCCGGGGGGGGGGGGGGGGGGGGGGGGGGGGTGGGGGGGGGGGGGGGGGGGGGGGGGGGGGGTGGGGTGGGGGGGGGGGGGGGGGGGGGGGTGGGAGGGGGGGGGGGGGGGGGCGGGGGGGGGGGGGGGTGGGGGGGGGGGGGGGGGGGGGAGGGGGGGGGGGTGTGTGTGGGGGGGGGGGGGGGTGGGGGGGCGTATTATATAGTTATATTCCTGTTACATAGGGGGCAGTTTTATCGTAGTTATATCTTGACATAGGGGGAAGTATTATAGTATATATCTTGCATAGGGGGCAGTATTATAGTAGTTATATTCTGTACATAGGGGGCCCAGTATATAGTTAGTTAATATTGTACATAGGGGGGGGCAGTATTTTATAGTAGTTATATACTGTACATAGGGGGACATGTCTTATAGTAGATATATTTCCTTTACATCAGGGGGCAGTATTATAGTACTTGCATTATTCTTGGTACCCCCATAGGGGGACAGTCGTATTATAGTAGTTATACTTCGTGACATGGGGGCAGTATATAGCTAGTTATATTCCGTGGACATATTTGGGGGGCAGTCGGCAGTATTATAGTGTTATAATACTTGTACATAGGGTGCGGGCAGTTTATAGTAGTATATTCTGTAATCATAGGGGGCCAAGTACGAAGTATTATAGTGTTTAGCATATAGCGTTTCTTACATAGGGCCCGGGGCAGAGTAGTATTATAGTACCAGTTATATTCTGTACATAGGGCGGGCCAAGTATTATAGTAGTTATAATCTTGTACATAGGGTGAAGTATATAGTGTAGTTATATCCTTATCCTAGGGTCGGACAGGCAGTATTATAGTAGTTTATATTCTTGTACATAGGGGCAGTATTATAGTAGTTTATCCTGGACATAGAGGGCCCAGAGTATTAGTAGTTATTATTCTTGTACATAGGCGCGCCTGTATATGTAGTGATTATTCGACATATGAGGGAAGTAGATAGAGTTCTATTCCGTACATTAGGGTGGCAGTATTATAGTAGTTATATTCCTGTATAGGAGGGCAGTATTTAAGTGTTATATTACTTGTACATAGGAGGCCAGTTTCCGGGCAGTATATAGTAGTATATACTGAACATAGGGGGCTCCAGTATTATAGTAGTTATATTCCTGTCCATAGGGGGCGTGGCCCAGTATTATAGTAGTTAGATTCCTGTACATAGGGGGCAGTTATTCCTCAGTAGTTATATTTTTGTACATAGGGGGGCTGGCCAGCAGTATATAGTAGTTATATTCATGTACATTAGGGGGCTTAGTATTATAGTAGTAGATTCGGTACATAGGGGGGGCTAGTTTATAGAGTATATTCTTGTACATTAGGTGGATCCAGGCTTAGAGTAGTTATATTCACTGGTAATAGGGGACAGTATATATTAGTTTATTCTATTGTCATATGGGGCTAGTCACTTATAGTGTAGATTCGGGTTACATGGGGACAGGACTTATAGTAGTTATATACTGTACATAGAGGGAAGATTTATAGTAGTTATATTCCTTGTTACATAGGTGCAGTAGTATTATAGTAGTTATTTAGTCCTTTTGTAAATACGAGGGCAGAGTATTCTAGTAGTTTACCATGTACTAGGGGCCGCAGTATGATAGTAGTTATATTCCTGTTGACATTAGGAGGCAGTATTTATATAGTTATATTCCGGTACATCGGCATACCAGGCAGTTATGTATTTAGTATCCTTACTACCTCCTGAAATAGGGTCGGCAGTATTATAGTAGATATAATTCCTGTACATAGGGGGCAGTCTTGGCTTAGTCCAGAGTATTTAGTAGTTATATTCCTGTTCATAGGGGGGGAGTAGTATTGATAGTATTGTATATCTCTGGTACATAGGGTCGGCAGTATTGTATAGTAGTATATTCATGCACATAGGGCGCCGCGCAGTATATAGTAGTGAGATTAATGTACATAGGGGCAGTATTATCGTAGTTATATTCTGGACATTAGGGACAGTATTAGAGTAGTAAAGTTTCTATTCTTGTTACATAGGTAGGAAGTATTATCGTAGTTATTCTCTGTAAGAGGGGTTTTCGGCAGCTATTAGTAGCCATAAGAGTAGTTACTATCTCCTGTAATCATAGGGGGGCAAGGCCAGTATTTAGTATTATAGTAGTAATTCTTGTACATAGGGCGGAAGTATTATCGTAGTCTATATCCTGTACATAGGGGGGCGGCCATATAGAGTAGAATCGATTCCTGTAAATAGGGCGCAGTTGATATTTGTAGAATATATTCTTGTAACATTAGGGCGGCAGTATTATAGTAGTTCTTTCTTGTACATAGGGGGCAGTATTATAGTAGTTATATTCCTGTACATGGGGGGCAGTTGGGGGCACCCGGCAGTATTATAGTAGTATATCTGTACATAGGGTGCAGTTATAGTAGTATATTCTTGTAAATAGGGGGCAGTTTTTAGTAGTTTATCATGTTACATTAGGGGGCTGGGTAGTATTATAGTAGTTATATCTTGTTACATAGGGGACAAGTATTATAGTAGTTTATCTTCCTGTACATAGGTGTTGGCAGTATATAGTAGTATATATTGTTACATAGGTTGGCAGTATTATAGTAGTTTATGCCTGTTACATAGAGGGCCCAGTGTTATAGTAGTTATATTCTTGTACATAGGGGCAGTCAGCAGTAAGTATATAGTAGTTATCTTCCGTACTAGAGGGCAGTATTATAGTAGTTATATTCCTGTACATAGGAGGGGCCAGATTGATAGTAGTTTATATTCATGATACATAGGACGGCTAGTTCACGCTATTATAGTAGTTATATCCTGTTATCATAGGAGGGCATGACTCCTTTATAGTAGTTAATTCCTGAACATAGGGGGCATTATTTAATAGTAGTTATATTCTGTTACATAGGGGGCGGGCAGTTGTATAGTAGTTTTATATTTTCCATGTATCACTAGGGGGCTCAGTATTAGAGTAGTTATATCTCTTTACATAGGGCGGCCAGATTATACCCTAGTTACTATTCGTGTACATAGGGTGGCCAGTATTATTACTAGTTATATCCAGTACATAGGGGGACAGTTTATCGTAGTTTATATTCTTGTATATAGGGGGGCAGTTAGTATTATAGTAGTCTATTCTTGTACATAGGGGCAGTATTATAGTAGTTATATTCATGTACATAGAGGCAGTATTATAGTAGTTATCATTCGTGCTAACATGGGGGCCCGTTGTTTCATTCTCTTACTTATAATAGTACTTTTAACACATTCATAAAGAGGCAGACTATAAAAAAAATACTGGCCAAATGGAACCAATCTATGGAGCAGTCGGTGCTGATTTTAAACCTTATATTGTGAACCTGAATAGTGGGTAAATAGCCTGCAGATCATAAACAATATTTAAAAGGTGTTGTAATAAAGTAGATTGGTATGGTAATACAAAATCATCATTATAAAAGAACGGTAATTGTGTTCTCAGCTCCATTGATGTTAAATCAGTTGAGTGTAGTGGCTCTGTAAATACTGATTCTTAAGTTATAAGATGTCCATATAATGTTCGTGGGGAATTAATGCTTTGCCACGGTCATAACAAAGGCTAAGAAATAAAATACATCATGGACAGGACGCGTCATTCACATTGATTGTATTCTTGGTATACGGACACGCACAAAAGGTAAAGTTTAAACGCCAAAACAAACACGGAAGATAAACCGACGAGCCGTACACAGGGGGGGGACATAGTGTGTACTGCCGTTATAATGGGAGGACAATCCGTTACTTCTGCCGCTGAATATCACCCACCCATCAGCCAAGTCTCCTACATGCAGTAGAAAATGAGATATTGTCGCGCTCATTGTCAGCCAGAAACGTTGCATCGGCCAACCGGCTTGGTTTTTGCCAGCTTTGAGGACAATTAACATGCACGGCTTCCTAATCTATGCCCGTAATTACGAAGCAGAGATATACTCTATCATCTCCGACGAAAAACACAGACTCTGGTCACCAAAAACAGTTGAACTGTACAATGCACTTGCCTTATCCTGATGCGGCTATCGTTCTATTCATATGAACTATGGCCCGGTATAGGCTACGCGGCCGTGATGCCGTGTGAATGGACACTGCCAGCACAATCGATATAAACAGCCAAGGTATACAGAGGCGTTCCTCATGTGTTGATACACATTCATCATGTATTGACGGAATCCTGGGAAGGCTGTTTATTATCCCCATCACGCACACAACTTCTCTGATGTCTGACAATGCAGTCTCTTCAAAACAGCTGATGTGGCGGTTGAGTGGCGGTGTCACACATGACGGATTGATATTGAGATCTATTAGTAGATATAGATCATCCTATCTTGTGGACAAGAGAAACCATTTATCATACGTTATGCATAATGGGCATTGCCTCAAAAAACAGCACCATTGTGCTACAGGTGGTGCGGTATTACATATCAGCTCAGTAAGTCGACATGGCGGTCTCCAATTTCCCACCCGGACAAGCCACTGAAAGTTGTGGGACGGTTATCTGGAAGAAACAGAGAAAGAAATGGCTACGTTTCAAGACTTCTAGGACGATTACCTATTGCACAACCTCCAATTGGGATAATGAATTGGATACATGAAAATAAATGTTATTTATGCAACCATCCGGCGGGGACAAATAGTAACAGAGTGCCAATAGGTTATAAATATTTTTCCGGATCAGGAGCTTTTTAAAAATGACTTTTATGATGCTCCGATGCATTGAATTATCCAGCTCCCTGCTTTGTACTACTAGGGAGCTATGTCCACAAGTATGTACCTGAGAGAATTCACACCCAAGCAGTGACTGCGGGAAGCGGAGATTTCTATGAGGAATTGGGAATCTTCTGTTAGCATATACATAAGTGTGAATCTTGTCTTGTTTAAGAGGGTTGGCAGGCGTGCAAAGTTATTCCCGAAATCAGGTGCAACATTGGTTAATATGTTGAGGTCAGACCGCTGGGCTTACAACAATGACGGGAACCATAACCCAAATGAATGGAGTGGAAGGTTAGGTGTGGAACGAAGACTCAATAGAGTGTTACGGCAAAATCGACCAGCCGTCTTTACCCATCGATAGAGACCAGGACCAACAAGGTATCCGAACCACAAGAGATAGAGGTGACCTTGGGCCTCGAAAGCAACCTATGCATAGATCGTATGCTGATTATAATCTAATATGACATTGTCCTCACCTATTCCTGCTTGTACTGTAGATCGGGAAAGGAGACGCTCGTAGCATTGTCCACGGGGGGATCTGGGGGATATTGAAGAAGCCCTGAATTCCTTTCTGTATTTGCAGGAGGTCCATGGTGATGAATGATGAAGTGAGTTAACCCTGTAGGGGACCAACGTAGACCCTAAGACACCACACCTAGTAAAAACATATCACCAGAAGATTAGAACATCTCCTCCCGAGTATCAGGCAGCAGCTTGGATTTCTGCCGGCTGAATTGTTTGCTTATCCCGAATTAAGTTACATGAAGCCGGGCAGCCAAGTTTATACAAGGAGGATGGATAGGAGCGATCAAAAACCACAGGCTAATGGATTTCTTACGAAGGATGACGGAAAGAACGGAGGAAAAATTCTAAGAAATCCCACAGGTCTTACTTGTAATGCTCAGACGTATGAATGGGGCGAGCTACGTGGATATGGAACTACGGAAAGGGCAGAACAGAACGGAAAAACGGTGTTTGGGTCTTTGTGCATGTCAGTCTCCTAGAGAAAGCCAGCTTGATTTGCGATGGGATGGGGACACCATAACGTAATCAAGCCACCGCACCTCCAGCTCAAAAATGACCCCTAAGGCAGACAAGGTTTACTTCCTTCCCCTCTGGCAATGATCCAAATTTTCAATGAATAATCATAGGGTCAGAAAGAATTAGATTCGGTACGAAATGTTGGTAATGGGTCTTCCTCACAGTGTATCTGAGCTGCATAGATGTCACAGCCTTCTCGCACCTGGACATGGAGGGACCGTCGTATTCCCTATGACCACTCAGAGACGATTAACCAGATTTCCGGAGGACTAACCACGAAAGGAAACCATAAATCCTTCTGTATCAGCATGAATCCATTTTTTGTCTTTCTTTCAGGTCAATCTTATCCTAGGCTCGGGTGGCAGGGTGCCAATCCCCTTAATGAATGGAAGGTTAGGGAGCACAAGTCCTAAGACGTAAAGGGGTTGCACCATGAAAGAAATTTCTTAAAATTTCTTTGTGTAAACATATATAGGGGATTTAAACGTAAGCCTTTTCAGTTTTATTTGCCCGTTTTAGTTCCTATCCTCAATGAGGTCACTCTATAAGCAGACACTCATGATCCTTTTTGTAGTAGGAGATGCTGGGTGCTTAGATTATCAGGGTACACTGGTCAGCTGTCTGGACCGATATCTCAACAAACTATTGGCGCTAGTAGAAAGAAGACTGAGTGCCCGTGTATCCCTGAAGGAGCCACCACAGGGCCGCAGTGGTGAATGAAAGGTCCTATTTAAGTAGCAGAGACCCTCACTGATCAGCATGTGATCCTTGCTGTGTGGATAACAAGAAGGTTCAATTGTGGACGGTGTCCGAGAACCCCGGGTGACGTGGTTATCCAGATGGAGACCGGTCCTATAAAAAATACAGCATCCCCCAGGGCTACTACAAAAGATAGGTTCTTTAGTTGTTCTTAAGTTGAATTTGTATTTATTCAGAAACTGGTAAATTTTATTAATTGTGGGTGCGCAGACAAAAATCGTTTTTGTGCCACTGACATGGGAATTTTAAATTTTTCTGTGCCATCATAAGTACAAGGATTATCATGATGATGAAACTTCATTACAGACTCTTTACCGCTGATCATTACAGCCAGGACTAAAGTAAAGCATCCGGAGAAAACTGCACCAGCGGTCACAGTGGGTGAGAGGTCTGTCTGTAACTAGGCGGCTGCTATTTGTCGGATGTTTTTTGTTAAGGCGGGACTACCTGTAATCAGCTTTTGTGTTGCTCTTAAGCTTTGCAATCATAGAGGCAGGAGCTGGAGACGATCGGATCCTCGTCTCCTCATTGGCACTGCTGCTGTATGGAAACGTAATGATGACACCAATTATGGTCTAGGCACAGGAGGTCGGCAGGGCGTACACCATGATGAGAAGTTCCATGTTGTCGTGTTCACATCCCGTAGAAAAGAAAAGAAAGGTATTTATAGTACAATGAATGTCATGGATCACTCACTGTGATAAGAAAGATGGCAGCTAATATGCAAGAGTACACGGGAGTACATACTCTACCAAAGTAAGTGTCTATAGGAATGCTCCACCAGTGGCAATATCGACAATCCACAGGCTGCGCGCCGTGCCCATCGCGACTACCATGCTTAGCCCCCAGCCTAATGCATGGGGAGCCTAATATACCATTAGGGCTACAATATAAAGAGGGCAATACGGACTTGTTGCATATGGAATACAAGAACAGCCCCCTCCCACTGGTGATGATCCCTATAATAAGGCAGGATGGTTTTGCAGTTAAGGATGAATTATTAGCTACACGGCCGTCTGCATGGCGTGAGCTCATTTCTGATATTTATTCGCATCCTTTTCGGCCAAGTTCCTGCGAAATATTACTCTTGCTGCCTCGGAGGAAAAATGGAAGGTAGGTTCCCCTGGCTCAAAGCAATCATACTTGGAGACCGTTCGTATGATAAAAAAGTCCTTCCCTCGCACCGACTCTTGAATCTGAACGCGGGGGTCTCTGGGGATTAGAAAAATAGAAAAAAGTGAAAAAAAAAAGAAAAAAAAAGTGGGGGGAAAAAAAAAAAAAGAAAAAAAAACCCCTTCACCTTCGGTTTTTACCAAACGCGATATAGATACGATCGATAAACGGTTTATGGGTGGTGCACCCAAGCCTGATTAAAGTATTAAAAAAGTATAATTTACAAAGATAAAAAGGTAAAGGTAAACTTCTTTTTGTATATCAAGGGAACTCATCCATATCTTCCCTTGGTATCGTTCCTGTGTCCCTTCCCACCTAGGTTATAGGATCACAAGTTAAGGAGGCCCCTGCAAACATCCGTTGTGTTGGTAAACAGAACTGTTGTGTGGTTAGATCAAAACAGAAGGGCACTCCTTGCATCATAAGGAGATTTAAAAGATCCAAGGAGGACCACCTCTACTGCGCAGCAGCCAGGGATCTTTAAATCATATTTCTTCTATGATGCGAAGGCTCCAACCAATTCCCTGCACGTCCTCTCTGCACGGGACCTGACTAACACATGGTCAGTTTCCACAGAGTGACAAGAGGAGGAAGGACAGATTGTAAAAAGGGTGGTTGTGTTGTTAAAGAAACACCCCAGAAACACAGTGCCTAATTTGCATACATATTAAAACAAGACTTTTGCAGCAGACCAAGTAATATATATAAGTTAGTTTTGGGTTTCAGAATCTCTGATCCCTCCCATTAAAACCACTTCACAGCTGTGGTTACGATGGTACGACTTTTGGTCAACGGTGAACTGTTAGATCGGTGTGTAGGCCCGAAATTCTACCATGAAAATCAATTATGATAAACCAGGGACAATAAACGTAGTTCCTGGACCGTGACTGTACAATCTTCTATATGCGTTATCAATGGCCTCCAGAAAGTAAGAAGCATCCCACAGTTATGGTTTGTCTACAGCTATGAGTGAGCTCCCTGGTGTTTCATGGAAGATTTTTATGGGAGAGGTGGTAGATATCCTTAACACATGATTAATTTGAAATTTTCCACCACTAGGAGGGGCTCATCCGCATAACGGCTTGGACTCTTGAACTCTGGCCATAAAGTAGTGTGTTGCAATGCGCACTCTCAGTTCGGCCTGCAGAATCCATCAGTTAACAAAAAAAAAAAAGTGATTCCCAGGATAACGAAAAACTAAACTTTAAAAATTTTAAAACTATATTTCCCACCTTATGGAGGCCCTTTGGATGACTGCTGCCAGCAGAATAGGATTTATCCATGGATGCACTGGTGGAGCAGATGCGCGAGTGATCTCTAACCTCTAGCAACCCCCTCCCCATTCAAAAATCAAAAATTGTACCCTTAGGGTTCGTATTCAAAAAAAACAAAAACAACNNAAAAAAAAAAAAAAACTTTTAATAATAATTTCCAACAAATTTGGTGAGCAGGCCCTGTACAATGACAACAGAAGCAGTCCTAGCCCTTGCAGGGAGATTAGTGCCGCACAGACACAACATCTCTCCACTGGAGGCAATGCTATCCTGAAGGTCAGGAGACCCAAGACCCAATTATGTGGATATCACAGCAAGGCTGAACCCTGCAGAAGAGATGAGGAGCGATGTGCTGCAGGAGACGCGCAGATTAATGTTCATTAACTAATGAGCACGGCCATCAGCCTCGTTATAGAAATTAAAAATACCCGACAAGACAGCTGCTCGTTAGGTGACTCCAGGACACGGCCGCTCAGCGCTGCTATTACATATTGATTATCCGCCGCCTAATGGCTTCATACGTTTCATGTGACTTTCCAGAACGTTCCACACATTGGGATGAAGCGTGACTGTTCCGTTATGCAGAGCTATGTGCCCTATAGTGTTATGAATGAAGGGATTGTAGATACAGAACTACGCCCCCTTAATATAGTCCCTTGTACTCAGATTATCCCCTTTACTAAGGACCTGCAGGCAACACAGTAAAAGGCTACATTCACACGGCCGTATGGGGGATGTATATATGCGGCCGATGTGTATACGCTATATATACATCCCCCATAGACAGCAATGGGTGCACGGCGCTGTACAGTAACGGTACGATGCAGCACACGTGCTGCACTATACCATCCCGTAGCCAGGAGAAAGATAGGACATGTCCCATCTTTCCCTGGAATACAGTGCCGTGCTCCATACATCACTACGGAGAGGGGAATGGGTGAGCAGCGCTCACCCCCTCCTCCTCTCCAGCGCTCTGTTGTGTGCCCGCTGTGGTACGGTACAGGGGGCACACGTTCATGTGAATGTAGCCCAAGGAAGGCAGCATGTTGCAGCCAGTATTAGTATAGTCCCTGGAGAGATGTGCATGTTGGCAGGACAAGTGGATGTCTCCAAACCCTGCTGTGCTCTGAGCTCTCTGCCATGAGCTGCATCACAACCTCTAACCCTCTGCAATGTGTGACTGCTGTGCAAACCGAACAGCTTACGACATCTTCAACTCAAAGCAGGGTTGTGAAGCAGTGCAGACAGCACAGGACACAGCAGTGTGAGGACACATCCCCAGTGCACTTGGAGAAGCCGCAATCCTTCTCAAGATTCCTGCAAAATGTAAAATACAAGAGCAGGTTGCAAGGGCACACAGGGCGAGAACCCAAATCCTTACCTCTGTTTGGTTCCTGGTATACCAGGACTTTGCCGAGCTCAACCCCGAGGCGTCTGTAAAAGGTAAGCAAACAAGACCCGGGTAAGAGGCTTATATCCAGCTCCAACCACACAGGTAAGACATCCAGCAATACAAAGTAACCAGGGTGGGCACAAGAGGAAATCTTAAAGGGGTAGTGCCACCAATGCCACCACTGCGACAAGCCTTTTAAGAAAAGGCAGTGCATGGTCCGCAAGCAATCAGAGGCAATGAAGCGATGTCTGATGTCTGTGTCAGGCGCTGACAGAAAACATTTGATTATGTAGCAGGAATTACTAACAAACTCGTCACCAATGACAAGTCACAATGTATGGGAAGAGATTAACCCCAGCCAAAAGCAGCGGGAGAACAACATCAAGCTGAAGGTCAGACACAACGACAGCACATCACGTCCCCGCAGCAGCCGCAGCATACGTACTCTCCAATCTTCTTGGCCAGCTCTACGCAGGAGGCATTGGAATTGGCAGAAAAAAGGACCAGGCCACCCTTGGTAACGTTCATCTTGGGAGGTGTACGGCTGTCACATACAAGCAGCAGGACCCGCTGTCCTCCTACAGGAGAGAACATAAGACACCAGAGCACATGAATACAAGAGCACAACCACAAATCATGTACATAGGAGCAGTATTATAGTAGTTATATCCCTGTACATAGGGGGCAGTATTATAGTAGTTATATTCTTGTACATAGGGGGCAGTATTATAGTAGTTATATTCCTGTACATAGGGGGCAGTATTATAGTAGTTATATTCTTGTACATAGGGGGCAGTATTATAGTAGTTATATTCTTGTACATAGCGGGCAGTGTTATTATATATAATAGTACTTTTACCCTATTATAAAGAGGCAGTACTATAAAAACATACTGGCCCATATGGAACATCTATGGAGCAGTCCGTGCTGATAAACCTTATTTTGTGAACCTGAAATGTGTAAATAGCCTGCAGATCATAAACACTATTAAAAGGTGTAATAAAGTAGAGGTAATGGTAATACAAAATCACATTAATAAAAGAAGGTAATTGTGTTCTCAGCTCCATTGATGTTAATATCAGTTATGAGTGTAGTTGCTCTGTAAATACTTATCTTAAGTTTTATAAAGATGTCCATATAATGTTCAGTGGGAATGATTTGGCCACGTCATAACAAATGCTAAGAAATAAAATAATCATGGACAGGACGGTCATTCACATTGATTGTATTTTGTATTATTGACAGCAAAATTGTAAAGTTTAAACGCCAAAACAAACAGGAAGATAAACAGACGAGGCCGTACACAGGGGGGACATAGTGTGTACTGCCGTAATGGGAGGACAATCCGTACTTCTGCCGCTGAATATCACCTCCACCCATCAGCCAAGTCTCCTACATGCAGTAAATGAGATGTGCGCTCATTGTTCAGCCAGAAACGTGATCGGCCCCCGGCGGTGCCAGCGAGGACATTAAACATGCACGGCTTCCTATATCTCTGCTGTAATTACGCAGCAGAGAGATCATCTATCATCTCCGAAACAGACTCTGGTCACCAAAAACAGTGACCTGTACAATGCACTTGCTTATCCTGATGCCCGGCTATCGTCTGACTGTGGCCAGGTATAGGCTACGCTGCCGTGATGCCATTTGGAATAGACAATGCCAGTCACAACTGATATTAACAGCAAGGTACAGAGCGTTCCTCATGTGTGATACCTATTCATCATGTATGAGGGATCCTGGGATAGGCTGTTTTAATATCCCCATACGCCACACAACTCTCTGAGGTCTGACAATGCAGTCTCTTCAAACAGCTGATGTGGGGTGCTGGGTGTCACACCTGACAGATCTAATATTGATGACCTATAGTAGATATAGATCATCTCTATCTGTGACCCAGAAAACCCTTTTATCATAGTTATGCATAATTGGCATTTGCTCAAAAACAGCACCACTTGTGACTACAGGTGGTGCCTGGTATTACATCTCAGCTCTAGTGAAGTGAATGGGGTCTCAATTTCCCACCGGACAAGCACTGAGCAGTTGTGGGACGGTATCTGGAAGAAAATGGCTACGTTTCAATAATTCTAGACAGATCCTATTGCACAACCTCCAATGGGATAATGAACTTGGATACACTGAAAAGAAATTATTTGTATTCCACCATCCTGCGGGACAAATAGTACAGAGTGCCAATAGGTTATAAATATTTTTCTGATCAGGAGCTTTTTACAAAATGACTTTATGATGCTCCGATGCATTGATTCTCCAGCTCCCTGCTGCTACTACTAGGGAGCTATGTCCACAGTATGTACATGAAGAGAATTTACCACCCAAGCAGTGACTGCAGGAAGCGGAGATTTCATATGAGGACATTGGGAATCTCTGTTTAGCATATACATCAAGTGTGAACCTTGTCTTGTAAGGGGTTGGACCAGGTTGCAAAGTTATCCCGAATCATGTGCAACATTGGTAATCTGTTGGGGTCTGACCGCTGGGACCTTACAACAATGAGGGACCCATTAACCCAAATGAACGGAGTGGAAGGTCTAGGTGTGGACGGATACTCCATATGATGTTACGGCACATCGAGCAGCAGTCTTTATCCCATCAAATAGACGACCAGCGACCAACAAGGTATCCGCTATCCACAGGATAGAGGTTACCTTGGGCCGCACCTATTAATTAGATGTATGCTGATATAATCTAATGACATGTCTCACCTCTTCCTGGATGTACTGTAAGAGGAAAGGAGACGCTCGTAGATTGTCCACGGGGATATTGAAGAAGCCCTGAATTTCCTTCTGATGCAGGTCCATGGTGATGAAGTGAGTTAAACCTGTAGGGACAAACATGTATACACTAAGACACAACCTAGTAAAAACATATCACCAGAGATTAGACACATCTCCTCCCGAGTTATCAGTCAGCAGCTTGGATTTCTGCCGGCTGAATTGTTTGCTTAATCCCGACCTTAAGTTACATGAAGACGGGCAGCCAAGTTTATACAGAGGATAGAGCGATCAAATAAACACAGGCTAATGGATTTCTCTACAGAGGATGACGGAAGAAATCCCACAGGTCTACTTGTAATGCCTCCAGACGTGATGCTGGGGCGAGCTACGTGGATATGGAAGCTACTGGAAAGGGAGAAAACGGTGTCAGTCTCCTAGAAAGCAGCGAGCGACTGGGAGGGAACCATTATACGTAATCAGATCCACCGCACTCCAGCAAAATGACCCCTAAGGCAGCAAGGTTTACGGCAATGATCCCAATTTTCAATGAATAATCATGAGGGTCCAGAAAGAAGAGGTACGAAATGTGTGTAAGGGTCCTCACAGTGTAGAGCTGCTATAGATGTCACAGCCCTCGCACTGACATGGAGGGGACACCGTGGTATTCCCTATGACCATCATAGCGCTTAACCAGATTTCCAGGAGGACTAACCACGAAAGGAAACCATAAATCCTTCTGTATCAGCATGAATCCCTTTGTCTTATCTTTCAGTGTCATCCTCTATCCTTAGGCTCGGGTGCAGGGTGCCAATCCCCCTTAATGAATGGAAGGTAGTGGAGCACAAGTCCTAATAATTAAGGGGTTTGCCCATGAAAGAAATTTCTTAAAATTATCTTTGTGTAAACATCTATAGGGGGTTAAAACGTAAGCCCTTTTCAGTTTTATTGCCGTTTTAGCTCCTATACCTCAATGACGGTCACTCTCTAAGCAGACACTTCATGATCCCTTTTTGCTAGGAGATGCTGGGTGCTTAGATTATCAGGGTACACTGGTCAGCTGTCTGGACCGATATCTCAACAACTATGGGCGCTAGAAAGAAGACTGAGTGCCCGTGTATCCCTGAAGGAGCCACCACAGGTGCCGAGGTGGTGAAAGGTCCTCTTTAAGTAGTCAGAGACCTCGCTGATCAGCATGTTATCCTTTGCTGTGGATAACAAGAAAGGTTCAATTGGTGGACGGTGTCCTGAGAACACCGGTGACTTGGTTTATCCAGATGGATGCCGGTCCTATAAAATACAGGCAGTCCCCAGGCTACCTACAAAAGATAGGTTCTTTAGGTTTGTTCTTAAGTTGAATTTGTATTTAATTCAGAACTGGTACATTTTATAATTGTTGCTGCAGACAAAAATCTTTTTGTGCCACTGACCATGGGATTTTAAAATTTTTGTGCCATCATCAGTACAAGGATTATCAATGAAACTTCATTACAGACTCTTTACAGCTGATCATTACAGCCTGGGACTAAAGTAAAGCATCCGGAAAACTTCACCAGAGGTCACAGTGGGCAGAGAGGTCTGTCTGTAACTAGGGGCTGCCTATTTGTCGGATGTTTTAAGTCGGGAACTACCTGTATCAGCATTTTTTGTTTTGCTCTTACCAGCTTTGCACATCATAGAGGCTAGGAGCTTGGAGACGATGGATCCTCTTTTCCTCATCTTGCACTGCTTGCTGTATGGAAAGTAAGGGATGACACCACTTATGGTCTTAGCACAGGAGGTCCGGCAGGCGTACACCATGATGAGAAGTTCCATGATTGTCGTGTTCACATCCCTGTAGAAAAGAAAGGTATAGTACAATGAATGTCATGGATCACTCACTGTTATACGAAGATGGCATCTAATATGCAAGAGTACACGGGCGTACATATCTACCAAAGTGTCTATAGGAATGCTCCACCAGTGGCAATATCGACAATCCACAGGCTGCGACGCCGTGCCCATAGCGACTACCCCTGCTTAGGACAGTCTAATGCATGGGGAAGCTCTACATCTACCATTATGGCTACACTACAGAGGTAAGGACTTGTTGCATGTGGAATACAAGAACAGCCCCCTCCCACTGGTGATGATCCCTATATAAGGCAGGATGGGTGCAGTAAGGATGAATTATTAGTACGCGGCGTCTTCGTGGCGTGAGCTCATTTCTGATATTATTCGCAATCCTTTCGGGCCAAGTTCCTTGCGAAATATTAACTCTTGCTGCCTCGGAGGAAAATGTAAGCGTAGGTCCGGCTCAAAGCAATCACTTACTTGGAGACCGTCTGTATGATAAAAACGTCCTTCCCTCGCACCGACTCTTGAATCTGAACGCGGGTCTCTGGGGATTAGAAAAAGTGAAATAAAAAAAGAAAAAAAAGTGGGGGGAAAAAAAAAAAAGAAAAAAAAACCCCTTCACCTTGGTTTTTACCAAACTCGATATAGATACGGTCGATAAAACGGTTTATGGGTGGTGGCACCAAGCCTCTTATTAAAGTATTAAAAAGTATAATTCTACAAATGATAAAAATGTATAAGGAAACCTTCTTTGTATCTAAGGAACTCATCCATATCTTCCCTTGGTCTCGTTCCTGTGTCCCTTCCCACCTAGTCTATAGGATTCACAAGTTAGGAGCCCTGCAAACATCCGTGTAAACAGACCTGTGTGCTGGTTAGATCCCACAGAAGGGAATCCTTGCATCATAAGGATATAAAGATCCAAAGAGCCCACATCTACCTGCGCAGCAGACAGGGACTCTTTAAATCATATTTCTCTATGATGCTAAGGCTCCCCCATCCACTGCACTGTCCTCTCTTCACGGGACCTGACTAACACACTGGTCCGTTTCCACAGAGTGACAAGAGGAAGACAGATTGTAAAAATGGTGGTTGTGTTGTTAAAGAAACACCCCAGAAACACAAGTGCCTAATTTGCATACATATTAAAACAAGATCTTTTGCAGAACCAAGTAATATATATAAGTTTATTTTTGGGTTTCAGAATCTCTGATCCCTCCCATTAAACCCCTTCACAGCTGTGGTTACGATGTTACGACTTTTGGTCAACGGTGAACTGTTAGCTCTGTGTGTAGGCCGAAATCTACCATGAAAATCAATTATGATAAACCAGGGACACATACACATAGTTCCTGGCACCGTGACTGTACTAATCTTCTTATATGCGTTATCCATGGCCTCCAAAAAAAGGAAGATCACCACAGTCATGGTGTCTACAGCTATGAGTGAGTCTCCCTGGTTTATCATGGAAGATTTTTATGGTGTAGATACCTTAACACATGAATAATTTGAATATTTGCCACCACTAGAGGGCGCTCATCCGCATACGGCTTGGACGCTGAACTCTGTCATAAAGTAGTGTGTTGCATGCGCCCTCTAGTGTCGGCTGCAGGAATCCATCAGTTAACAAAAAAAGTGATTTCCCAGGATAAGAAAAACTAAACTTTAAAATTAAACTATATTTCCACCTCTCTGGAGGCCCTTGTGGATGACTGCTGCCAGAATAGGATTTCATCTATGGATGCACTGGTGAGAGCAGAGGCCAGTTAATCTCTAACCTCTAGCAACCCCCTCCCCATTCAAAATCAAAATTGTACCCTTCAGGTTTCTTTATTAAAAAAAACAAAAAAAACAAAAAAAAAAAACAACTTTTAATAATAATTTCCAACAAATTTGGTGAAACTCCAGTGGACCTGATTGGGGGAGCGATACATGCAGGAAATCGGGCGCACAATCTAAGTGAATCGTGGCACAAAGCATTCCAGTCGGAAATTCCGGATCGAGGAACGCGTAAGTTGATGTGCCCCACTGTTCTTTTGTCTGAGGCTGCACTGATCTCCTGACAGATAAGGTCTTTATCCAGGGGAGGGGGGTATATAGCAGAGCTGTGCATGTTATGGCTGTGTAAGTAGAGCTGAGAATGTCATGTGTAATTTACATCTCACAGATCTCATCATCTTTTATCCCTGATCTGTCCCCTCTCTTTTCTTTTTTTTAAACTGTTGAATAATTTTCATTTTTATGAAAAATAAACAAAACAAAACCCCAACATGGGGTCATCAATACAAACCCATAGCAAAAAGGGGGAGGGAAAGAAAAGGGGGTTCATCAGGTTGTTGGGATTTATTTAGTTCCGATTGACAGCTTTAGTTCTCTCCAGCCAGTAGTAAGATCCTCATTCAGCTTCAAAGTCCAGATCCATAAGGTATAGGCTGGTAAATTGACTTCTTTAGAAGATAGTTATGTCCAATTCTGGGGGGAGTGGATGGGGGGGGGGGGGGGAGGGAAAACAAACTAACACAAAACAAAACCAAAGAATCATGACACTCACTCATCCCCGGGGTTATGCCCCCGCCCCCCCCCCCATCCCAGCCCAAGCATGATATATTATAAAATGTTGCCACATTTATTGACTAGTTACCACCATTACCACCATTCCTGATCCAATTCAGTCAATTTCCACAGGGACGTCTCCCACAAGTTGTCGTTCCTGATACCACACTGTGCTCAAAAAGCAGTTTCTAATATCTCGCCTCATTTCTGGTGACAGCACACTGATAAAACTTTCCCAAGTGGTGAAAAAAGATTGTACTCGCTTCTCCCTACTCAAGGAGGCTTCTATCCAGTCCATACACTTTATATATGTGAGCTTATCTAAAAACAATCTGAATAGGGTGCTGTGGGGCTGAGACAGGTTTGGAGGATGCTTTTACATCCCGCTGCCACTACTGCTGTCACTAATCTCTGGCACCCTCTGGTACAACGTTGAGTTTCTGTATTGACGTACCCAAATATCGCCCACAACGGGTCACTAGGGACAAAATTTGCTCATCTCTCTTTCTATGTGTCATATACTAGAAGAATGTTCAGAGGTTAAATGAAAGTGTATATAAACCTGTACCCTGATAATCTAACCACAATGTTAGTACACAGTTAGACGCTGTGTGATAGGATATAAAACAGCAATAAAACTGAGTAAAATTGTGAAGTAAGTGGTTAAAAATTATCTTTATCGTGTAAAAATCACTAGGGGAATGAAATTTGAGAATTTTCTTTCATGGGCAAACCCCTTTAAGGCCTTTTTTATGGAGATTTTGTAAGTAAAATAAATAAACAGGGAGAATTTATTTCAGTCATTATTGTGCTATGTGCCTTTATTATCTTTTATAGTGACTACTCAGTAAATTAAATATGTTGGAAAATGCCGCACTATTATAAAATCTGTACAGGTACAGTATTTATCCTTTCTGTCATCTGTGAGCTTGTGGATCTGATCTGAAGTTCACTTCAGCCCCGTGGATGAAAGGTAACTTACTTAATTGGCCTAATAAACCCCTACTAGAATATTATCAAGCAGTGTAACATTATCTAGTTTTTGTTTCTTTTATGATCCAGTGGGGCACATTTACTTACCCGGTCCCTGCGCGATCCCCGAGGTGCGTTGTCCAGCGAGGATGAAGCCTGCCGCGATTCATCAAGTTTATGCGAACGAGATTCTGCATGTGTTGCGTCCCCGCTGAGGTCCGCCGCAGTTCACCTTCTTCTTCCCGGTGTATGTGAGTGCATGTCTTGCGACACAATTGGAATTGTTAAATCCCGCAAGCCGGCCCCCCGATTTGTGTCGCGCAACGCAGTCCCCAGCGCGATCCCCGAAAACGTCGAAAAACCCAACGGAAATGCGGCCACGGGACCTTAGTAAATAAGCCCCAGTGTCTTGACATCATCCAGAAAATCAACTGTGAAGTGATCTGTAAATTGCTTGTATGAAGTCAAGGAGGCGGAAAGTTTAAAAATGAAATCAATATGGGGAGCTCAGAACACCCCCTACTCAGTGATCGACATCATGCATCAGACTTCAGGAGATCTGGTAAGTGATATTTCCTGATGCAGAGCCATCAATTACACTGAGGAGGCTTTCTGAGGAAGAGAGAGCTTGACTTCAGTGTTAAAATCTCCATCTCCTTGACTTCATACAACCAATATACATCTCACTTCAAAACAGATTTTCTAGATGATGCCACCATCCTGGGTCATGAAAGAAACATGATCTGGATGAGCTGCTTCACAACATCTGGTAGGGGTTTATTTATTTCTGCTGACAGGTGCCTTTTAAAGTTGTTTTTCAGAAAAGACACAAAAGCAGGGACTGTAGAATAATATACTTACCCATTACCAGCCCCCACCCCCTCACCATCCCAGTGCTCCCTCTATGTTCAAGTGATATACCTGTATAAACACGTCATTGCTATGACCAATCAATGACCTCAGCATTGCACAGCATTACCATCAGAGCAGAGGGGATGAGTTTTATGGTTTTTTTTTTTTATTATTTTCAAACTTCTCTACTAATGCAATGTTCACCTTGTAATGAATGTTCTCAATGCCTACCTAGATAAAGTACAGTAATGATGACACCGGGATTTTGGTTACAATAAGATGCAAGTTCATTCATAAACCACAAGGTTATGTACATAAGTTGTATTCAATACAGCAGAACCTTTCTATCACTGTTTAAATATTTATCACTTATTGGGTTGGGCTTACTTCCATTACCTCCTGGCCAAAAACAGGCTCCTATCATCCAGTAAGAAAAAGCTTCTGTACTGCCTCAGGATGACTCGACTGTTGTCATGACCTGACTTGCTCCTTTAGGTCAACAATAGAATAGTAGGACAGTATAAAGTATATTGATTTTAGGTCTTTATATACAGGGATATGTTCTGTACTCATTAGGACTTAAATAAATTTAATGTTTTATATCAGAGGTGATCCCTACTGTAATCCCACCTGTAGAAAGACCACCCCCATCTCCTTACTCCTCTACCAGCTCAAATCTCCAGCATGTACACTAGTTATAGACAGAATGTGTGCCATAGAGAACTAGAATTTATAGGAAGTCATAGTAAACTTTTGGCTGAGGCCCCTGTATGTTGTGAATTGCGAATATACCAGACACTACGCTATACAGTTAGCCCTACATTAAAACTAATTTAGTACCCTAACCCCAAAATCTAGTAAGCCCAACAATATGCCCCCTTATGGTCACCTTAAGTTAAAACAACCTTTATCCTTTAGTCCTCATTTGTAATGCCCCCCTCACTAATACCCCTTTTCTGGAGCCCTCCTCACTTATAACGCCTGCTCACTATTGGAACCGCACCTAAAACCCACCTCTTCTGGGACGCTCAATTCATGCCTTTTTCAGTCAAATAAAAAAATAATCTGATACTAACTATTCCCCAGCAGTGGGGATGCAAAGGCTCCCTGCTTTACCATTATAACTCTGTCTATGTCTGGAAGATGCTGAAAATGTTACTAAGTCTCCCATAGATCCAATAACAGCTGTTACTTCTTCTACGGCTGTAGTTCTGCCATTGACCCCTATGTGATTATTGTGGGGTCAAATCCTGGTGAAATATTCTCTTAAAAAGGAAATACCAGACTCCTCCAGTGGTGATGTATATCCCATGAGAACCAAGCTTAAAATTCAGTATGCAGTTATTTCTCTCTCTTTGCTTCAGGGTTGGATCATTTGCCTATTTTCGTCTATTTTGAATTATTGTATACACCGCAGTGCATGTCTTTTCACTGATTGCCACTGCACTTAAAGAGGACCTGTCACCACATTTTTACATATGCAACCAGTGACAGGTTCCTATAGAGCCCCATTAACTGACTGACATCCTTCTTTTAGCTAAAACTAGTTTCCCTTACATCAACATAAATAAAATTTATATATATATATATTTATATACATACACTAGCTGTAGATTCCGGCGTTGCCTGGGATAGTAAATAACTGCTCTTAGCTATAACAAAATAGAATCAGTTAACAGGGACGGAGTGGCCATATGACCCACCGGGAGAAATCCCAGTGGACTGATGTGTCTGGGGCTGGTCCAGGGCTGGTGGGGCCGGATGAAAAAAAAAAAAAACATCTACTCACCTTTCCGGCAGTCCCCGAAGCTCCTCTTCTACAGTCCGGCCAGCGGTGACAGCTCCGTGTGTGCTGGCATCACACAGAATATGACGTCGGCAAGCAGCCAGCGCTCACTGAGCTGTCACGGACTGTGCGGCCGGACTGTAGCAGCAGAGATTCGGGGAAAGGTGAGTAGATGTTTTATTAATTTAATGTGCCGGGTAGGCTGGCTGTATAGAGGGTGAGGGGGCTGGCTGTACACAGTGAGGGTGGGGGGGCCGCCAGGCTGTATACTGGGGGGACAGGCTGGCAATATACAGGGGGGCTTGCTGTATACTAGTGGGGCTATTTGTCTATATGCAGGGGTGCTGGCTGTATACTGGGAGGACTGGCTCTATACTGTGGCGTCTGTTTGGCTATATACAGTGGGGGGTTAGATATATACTGGGGGGGGGCTGGTTGGCGGTGGTATATGGCATAGTAGTTATATTCCTGTACATAAGGGATAAGGGCAGTATTATATTAACTATATTCCCATACCTAAGGGGCAGTTTTATAGGAGTTATATTCTTGTGCATAGGGGGCAGTATTATAGTAATTATATTCTTGTACATAGGGAGCAGTATCATAGTAGTTATATTCATGTACATAGGGGGCATTGTTATAGTAGTTATATTCTTGTACATAGAGAGCAGTATTATAGTAGTTATATTCTTGTACATAGGGGACAGTATTATAGTAGGTATAGTCTTGTACATAGGTGGCACTATTATAGTAATTGTATTCCTGTACACAGGGGGCAGTATTATAGTAGTTATATTCTTGTACATGGGGGGCAGTATTATAGTAGTTATATTCTTGTACATGGGGGGCAGTATTATAGTAGTTATATTCTTGTACATAGGGGGCAGTATTATAGTAGGTATAGTCTTGTACATAGGGGGCAGTATTATAGTAGTTGTATTCTTATACATAAAATGCTGTATTATAATGTATTTTACTTAGGGGCAGTATTATAGTAGTTACATTCTTGTTTAACGAAGAAGGTATTGTAGCAGTTTTTTTCTTTGTATCTATTAGTCAGTATTAAGTTGTGCTCTTTTAAAAAAAAAAGTGATATTCATGTATAAGGGAGGCAGTATGAGTCTCTTTAGCTGGGCTGTACATGTTGATTTAGACCATCTATAAACAGTTTGTGTGGAGTTTAGGAATTCCACCGACATCGCATGGCCACGCCTACTTGTTTTGATGCCGCCCACAGAATGGGGCCACCTTTACATTTTTTTCCAGGGCCACTTTAAATTACCAGTCCGCCCCTGTCCAATGATGTATCTATCTCTCCATGCCTGTCTCTCTATCACTTATTCTCTTTGCCTGTCTCTCTGTCACTCACTCCCCCTGCCTGTCTCTCACTCACTCTCCCTACCTGTCTCTCACTCTCCCTGCCTGTCTCTCACTCACTCTTCCCTTCTCTCTCTCATTCACTCATTTTCCCTGTCACTCACTCCCCATGTCTCTCACTCTCCCTGCCTATATCTCTGTCTCTCTTTCACTCTCCCTGCCTCTCTCTCTTTCACTCTCCCTGTCTGCCTGTCTCTCTCTCACTCCCTCTCCCTGCCTGTCTCTTTCTCACTCACTCACTCTCCCTGCCTGTCTCTTTCTCACTCACTCTCCCTGTCTGTCTCTTTGTCTCTCACTCTCCTTGCCTGTCTCTCTGTCTCTATCCCTATTGATCTTAGCTCACACATAAGCTGCCTTAAGCTCATTTCCTATAGTAACAAATCAAAGCTCAGAGCTCATATTAATGACCTGTGGAAAAATGTTAATGAATCATAGCTCAGCTTCTAACTGCCACAGCAACAGCAGACAATGGCTCCTGTATATGCTTAATAAGGGTATTTTAAAATGTGCAGGGTGACCATTTTGATTCATAATCTAGTTTATGACATTTCCTGAGTCACATAGAGAGACTATGCAAAATTTGGTGATTGTAAACACAACGGTGCAGATTACTTTAGCAGACATACATACACACACACACTCAACTTTATATATTAGATTATCTGGCATCAGAGAAAGCTTATCCTGCTGGGCCAACCCCTCCCATCTATTTCTCCCTTTGCCTTTTTGAGCATGTCATGTGACATCACCACAGGTCCTTTAGCCTCCTAACATTAGCAAACTGTAAATCATGCACACATCTGATCACATGAAATAACAACAGCCTCCATAGACTTCTACTCCTCCCCATCCTCCATGGTGGCTGCTGTGATCAGATACATACATGGGGTAGATGCTGCAGGTGTAACAGCACCTTAGATGATGTTATCCTGTCACATGACTTTAAGTGTCCAATGATGTAGCAGGGCTCTCCATTCAGCAGAATACCATAGCCTGTCAGTCAGGTATAAGAAGGCCGGGCAATGCAAGTAAAATTTACTATGCAGCACTCACTAAGTGTGTATGACTCACATCAGGTGAATTGCATATAAGTGTACAAACTGAAATTTGTTACATTGCAGCCCTGGAAAGGAAGTATTTAGAGATAAGGGCAATGCTTTTTTAACTTAGTTTGTAATGAAGTCTTTTTTTGGGGTGGGTTAATTTAAGCTTTAAAAGCTCAAGCACCTACACCCTTCAGGACAATGAAAATAGATATTATTAACATATGGAGCCCCTCTATATATATCTTATTTGGATTGTTTTTTTCTATTATGCTAGTCATTAGCAATATTATTTCACCATACAACACAGCTATTAATAGGTGATACTACTAAGCTATGCAAAAGATATCCATAATTGGCAAATCTCTTTAACAGAGACACAGTTCAGATTCAGTTGCATGTCTATTGAAATTTAAGACATTTTTAAATGATTTGAGACCATTTCACTGTCATGGATGTCTTCTTTGTATTGTATGAAGCTCACAGCATTGTCGGGCCATAAAACTTCTATGCAGTGACTATGGCATATATACATCTACGTCAGTAGACATCCAGATGAATGAAGAAAGCCAGAGCAATACATTAACCGGATTATGGGAAGCTTCATTATTGCAGGACAGAACAGGGCTCATCATTCTGATCTTATTAAAAGATTTGCTGTGAGACAGAGAAGGTTTTATGGATCGGACAGGAATGGATGTTTGTATGCAACAAAATAGGAATTTTAATGATATCCACAAGGATTATTACCTATAGGAAAACCTGCCCAGTGCACCACCTCATCCAGAAGACCACCACTTATGCAGACTTAATTTTCTGGGAGCTTTGGTTCACTATTCAATTCCAACTATGGTTAGTTATCTTCAAGACTTTCCACTCTTTAATAACTTGAGCTAC
This sequence comes from Engystomops pustulosus, assembly GCA_019512145.1. NCBI lineage: Eukaryota > Metazoa > Chordata > Amphibia > Anura > Leptodactylidae > Engystomops > Engystomops pustulosus. Next base: position 43,809 of record WNYA01002241.1, read on the forward strand.
TGGTTATCAGTTCACAACCTATGCAATGGCCCTTTACCTACCAGGTATAATTTATAATACAGTGGAACCCTGGGCTATGAGTAACCCAGGCTATGAGCGTTTTGCAAGTCAAGCTTTTTTTTTTTACAAAAATTGAAATTTGATTGATGAGAAAGTTTTTTATTTAAAAATTTTTTGAACCCCCCCCCCCCCCCCATCCCCAACCTCTACTGCACTGTATCTCCCTCTCTCAAGATATTGGTCTAGCTACCTAGATATTTGAAATCTGGTGCAAGTTGCCTTCTCACAGTTTGCATCGCTAAAGTGCACTTTGTGCCACTTTATTTCATAGTGTCACAGGCTCTTAGTTAATCTGGTCCGTTTTCAGGATGTGACACAGTTGCACCTACTGGTATTTTTTCTCTTGGTGCACTTTGTTCCATGCTGTTGCAACACAATTGTGGCTGGGCGCAGTAAAATGTGTGACGCAATCTAGGAACACACACACCACCACGCCCCTTTAGGGGCACAAAATGCAACCGCGATACAAAAGTGGTGCACACAGATAATAAATACACTTGTTCATAATTCAAGGTATTCTTTCATTGTGGAATGAATTGTCTGTGTTCATATATTCTTCTTTGGAGAAATCTTGCTTTGCTATACAAGTGGATCGGATTATGAGCACAATTGTGTTCCACTCTTCTGATGTGGTAAAGGATTTTTGTTCCCTCCTATAACAAGACTGGTTTGCCACTATGAAGTCTGAGAAAAAAAAGTTGGTTGTAGGAAATAGGTGATGATGAATCTTGTTTACATTAAAATTTTCGTTAATTTTACAAATTACATCTTCATCTCCGAGTGCTGCCTATTTTTGGACTTATATATATATATATATATATATAGAGAGAGAGAGAGAAAACAACTGTCACAATCTCAGGGGAATAGTCAGTGGACTCCATGGACCACCGCGGGGGATAACAACCTTAGCCGCAACCCAGGAGCGGAGTCTAAGTGAACTCCTGGTCTTCGCCAGAGCCCGCCGCAAAGCAGGATGGTCTTGCTGCGGAGGGGAGTCACCAGGTCGCTCCACGGGTGCGACCAGGCCCGCGGCGGCAGCCAAGGTAGGGACACGGGGACCACGGATGGCAGGCAGGACCACGGATGGCAGGCAGGACCTCGGATGACTGGCAGGACCTCGGATGGCTACTGGATTACCGGACCCTCACAGGATACCAGGACCGCCACAGGATACCAGGACTGCCACAGGATACAGGAACATGGGAACAGCACGGAACACCACAGAACACGGGAACACCACAGAACACCACAGAACACGGGAACACAACGGAACACGGGAATCACAGAATCCACGGAGTCACGGGAGCAGCTCTGGGAAGCTGTGGAGTCACGGGAGCAGCTCTGGGAAGCTGTGGAGTCACGGGAGCAGCTCTGGGAAGCTGCAGAGTCACTGGAGACACTGGGACCAGGCAGGAGGGGCGAAGTAGCTGAACTTGAGGTGGTTCAAACCTGGACTGGATTTGTCTTAGGAACTTGGTATGGGTAACCATGTCAGGGTCACCACTATCCCATAGAGGAGTAGCCCAGTCCAGCGCCTCTCCTGTAAATAGAGGGGATACATTGTAACATTGCGGGGGATTATCACTGTAGTACAGGAATGACAATGATGCATCCATAGTAATGTGACAAGGGCGCGGGGTATAGGACAGGATCGCGGCCGCTTAATCTCGCCTTCAGCTGTTTATAAGAAAGGAAATGGCAGGAATGTAAACACGTAGCGGCGACCTCGTGGAAGGCAGCGCTCAACGCTTCTATCAATAGCCCGCAGCCATGAGGAAACACTACGCAGACACCCCACATTGTTCCCCTCCCTGCAGCTCGGCAGCACACGTTCTAAGCATGTGACTGATAACCAGAGTCATCCCACAACTAATGCAGGGAACAAAGTGTCTCCTCTGCCGCCACATTCTCCTGGAGGACAGGGCAGGAATAAAGTTCATCTTCAGGGCAGAGGTCACCTTTCCTGGCCTCCACCATCGCTCTTACAGATGGAGGAACCTCAACATCAGGCAGA